>CAUYLG010076964.1:0-183943 GCA_963573385.1 Cacajao melanocephalus
ACACTGGTTTCTTCCCATCTTTGTGGATTTATCCACCTGTCATCTTTGTAATTGCCGACTTTCAGATTGGGTCTCTGAGTGGACATCCAACTTGTTGATTCCCAGCGCTGGAATCTGAGCAACCCACTTCGCCGGCTGAAACAGCAGCACTGAGATTCGTGGTGCTTTTCTGCCCAGGAATCTCTGGTCTGGCTTTTCTCTTCAGTCCCTTTTTCAATCAGCTGAATGGGTGACTCTGCCTTCCCAGAGCTCCAAACGTCGACCAAGAGGGCACCCAGTCCTGTTTACTCCTCACTGAGAACCACCGCGCTGGGGTGCCGGCAAAACAGCCGCGCCGGCCAAAAGAGTCGCGCTGGCGACCTGTGGGGCTCCTCCGCTGGGAATCCCCTGGTCTGTGGGGAAAAAAAATTCGTCTGGAAGTGTGGCGTCCACTCGTTCTCTGCGCTTTTGTTGGGAGCCACAATCCCCAGCTGCTAGTAATCGGCCATCTTGGATCTCTCTCCATCTTGACTTCTTATTGTAACAGAAGAAAAACTAGAGCAACCCAGTAAGTTTGCACTGGCTTTTCCATCTTTTTGACTGTTTTCAAAATTTTGTAATCAAGAAGGACAAAGAAAAGTACATCATGGTGGTTTCTTATGAAATCTGTACTTGAAAAAATATATATACATTCCATGAAGTTGAAAGCTCCTGAGCAGCTCACCCACACTGAGCACACTTTCCAGCCTCCGACAGGCAGCACATGCTAAATTTGTTGACTGATCTTTTCAATTAGTTCAATAATCTATTTCCTAACCAAGCCCTTATGAAATAAACAAAAGAACATAGAAAATTTGAAACTCTTCTAGAAAGAAGCAAGGGAGCAAAATAAGTATTCAAAATATGTATCTGAATTTTGAAATGTATAAAGTTGTAAATACACTAATAAATATTTAATAAATGAATGATTAAACATCTGGGTTTAACATTAAATTTTTAAAAGAAGAAAATCTATTTGTTAATGAAAACTGGTCATAAGTTAACTATCAGCAAAAGTCATTCACTGTTACCATTTATATACATATTGTAATACTATATAACACTATTGTACTTGAGTTAACAAGCAAAGTAGATACTCCATTTATATTGGCAATGTTCCATAAACAACAAAGCTAAGTCCGGTAGATACAACATTTTCAAAATGCATGTAAACTATTTAGATGAATTCTTTCTGCTGACAATCCCAGAGGAGAGAAGAGAAAATGATGTGTTTTACCCTAAGAGCTCTAAGCTCTCCTGGGAGGTAATTCAATTGAAATTTTACATTCGGTCTAGCCAGGCTGTGATAAACAGATGCTTAAATTAGCTGCCTTATACCATAATCAAATATCTTAAGAAAAAAGTTTCTAACAAAAACATAAGAAGGTGAAGACAGAAAAGAGGAAAAATAAAACATTTTAAAAAAGCTTACTGGCATCTTTAGAAAAAACTGTTTTCATAAACTCTGTGTAAGTGGTATACCATAGGAATCAACCATGCCTTTCAATACATTTATTGCTTAGTTTGAACCATAGTGCAAGTTAGCACACAAATAATCATTTAAAATTAACTACCTTTCTCAGCCAGGCACGGTGGCTCACGCCTGTAATTCTAGCACGTTGGGAGGCTGAGGCAGACAGATCACGAGGTCAAGAGATTGAGACCCTCCTGGCCAACATGGTGAAACCCCGTCTCTACCAAAAATACAAAAATTAGCTGGGCATGCTAGTGGGCACCTGTAGTCCCAGCTACTTGGGAGGCTGACGCAGGAGAATTGCCTGAACCCGAGAGGTGGAGGCTGCAGTGAGCCGAGATCGCGCCACTGTACTCCAGCCTGAGGACAGAGTGTCTCAAAAATAAAAAATAAAAAAATAAATAACTATCTTTTTCATATTAAGTTTTTTTAAAATGATATAATTTATAGGTTTCTTTTTAAAGTAGCTGTATGTACAAACTCGTATTTGTGTCTTTTACTATAAATACCTCAATCTTTCCTGAAAGTAACTGAATATACAAGTAAATAAATCAATACAAGATGAAAGGTTGAAACTGACTCAGAAAATTACTCCTCCATATCAAAATGGGCAAAACTGTAAAATAAGCTAACAAATATTAATTACAGCAGCAACCAGTGGGAGATAACCTATATCAAAAACCTATAGTCTCCATTCAACTGACTCACTAGATTAAGAAATGTCCTCTCCATTTTTCTCTAACGCACATCTGTTGACACTCACTGCCTGCTGCAGGCATGGAGCTAGCAAAGGGCGGGGCCCCGCTTCAACACTTCCATGTGTACCAGCATGTGCAAGCTCAGCTACATGCTTAGCAAAAGTCAGTCATGCTGTTCTCAAACTAGTTTCTCCCAGCTGGACTTGTTACTGTAGTTGTGTTACTTGATTAAATATTAACCAAGGAAATATGATTGTAAAAAGAGACTTATTTCTAAGGCAAGCTAAATTTGAAAGTTTTGGAAAGACTTGATATAGACTAATCACTGGAAAAAAAAATGCCTGTATGATGTAGGTGTGAGCAAATATTTTAAAAATAAACTAAAAGGATTAGAAGTTAAAATTTGAAGAATTCTGCTTTGTACGTTTTTAAAGTTCTAACTTCACTTAAAAGAAACTGAAACTGGAGATCACAGATGATATACTAGAATGTGTTTTATGCAAGAAAGGCAAAGTTAAATTCTAATCAGACAACACTCCCAGAAGAGTCTTGACTGTACTGAAAAGACAGATGAATGTATGTATTTATACATCTTAAAATGCTTAAAGTTTTCACAATATGAATCTTTTCTTCTTTAAACAATTGTCTGCTTATACTTCTTTTCTGCAATTAACTGACCAACTCTAATAGGATGAGAGGCTTCTGCTCCACTATGGTGGAACCTAGACCGTAAACACAAGCTGCGCACGACCCAGTGGACAAGACAATATATCATGATAAAGGGCTATGCCAGAAGCATCAACAGGAGGCTAGGAGCATCCAGCTAGGCTTGGTAGCTGGGAGAGGCTAAGGAGAATCTGAAATAAACTGAATCTTAAAAGGGATAAAGAAGTTTAGCAGGCAGATAAGAAGACGTGGTCCTTCCAGGCAGAGAAAAGAAAGGCAGGCAGGTGAGAGCCATGGTGAATTTCAGCTGGCTGCAGTTTAGGCTGATGAAAAAGAGAGAAGTCCCAGGGAAGTGATTGAGAGTGAAACTGGGCAGAAGCTGGTTCATGATAGGTCTTACCTGCCATGGCCAAGAGTTTGATTTTTATCTGGAAGGCAAAATAACTGGAACAATTATAAATACAGCAGTAACCAAATGGATTTGTTTCAGAGCTGTTGCTCTGGCAGCAGGATGGAAGATAAACTAGAGGAGGGAAGAAAATGACACTGGAAGAGGGTGTAACTGAAAATTCGAAATCCAAGTCAGAACAGGACCTGCGGCATCAGAAAATAATACGGCTTTAATATTCAGGAGGTAGAACTGACAGGAATTAAAGGCAGCTGATGAGATGACATGAGTGTGAAAGAGAAACAATTAAGAGGCCACTTAGGGTTTTAGGACAAGAAGCAGGACACAAGAGGAGCCTATTTCACAAGCTAGGGATACAGGACAGGACAAGCCCAATGGAAGAAATAATCAATTCCTTCTTGGGAAAAATAACTATGAGGTGGAATTTGCCCAGTAATCCCTTGAATATGAGTGTGGACCTCACAAAAGAAGTTAAGGCTTGAGGAAGGGGCGGAAGGCATACATTAGCCCTGCCCAAGAGTGGTTAAAATCAAGGTTCCTGGAGTCAGAGAGGCCATAAATCCAGTCTCTGCCTTTTACTACCTCTGTGACCAAGGGTCAATCATTTACCTTCCTTCTGCCTCTGCTTCCTCATCTGTAACAGGCGGATGTGAATAGTATTTGCCTTATGGGGTTGTTGTGAAGATTAAATGAGTAGATGTGGAGTGTTTAGAACAGTGCCCGACATGGAGTGTGTTTTACTGTGTGTTTGCTGTTTTTGCTTTTGTTGTAACCAAAGCTGTTTGTACAGCTGAGATCATTCTCCAAATGTGGAGAGTGAGAAGAGAATCAAAGACAAAAACTCTACCAATGCTCAGATTTAAGAGGGAGAAATCGCAAAGACAGGAGCAGAAGAAGGAAGAGTACCGTCATGGAAGGCAAGAAAGTCTACAGCTTCAGAGAAACAAAAGTCAGTAATGTTGAAGGCCACAAAGATGAAGTAAATAAGTTCTGAAAGTGTAGATTCGAACTGGGAATTAAGAAGTCACTGGAGATAATAAAAGCAGCTTCAATAGGATGGTCCCCAATTTTTTATGACTGTAATATTCCATGTGTAAAAAGAAAAAAGTGCCTCAACCATCCTGTCTATGTATCCTTACAAATCACAGCATATGCTGTGATCATGGGCTAATCTCCCAAGACACAATATGCACTGGAGGGAGTGTGCATACACCAACAATAGAGAAGAAAAGCTCTACTTCAAACAGTTTTACTGAAGCCTTGAATCTGGCAGGCCAGCTTCTTGTTAGGTTGGATGAGATGGTCATCTGAAAAGCACAATGTGGCTAATGACAAGCAGGGAACAGGAGTAGATGTGGAAGCTCTGTCACTGTCTTCTTGGTCAATCGTCTTGCATTATAATTAGTATAGTATTCTCAACCAAAAACTTTTAGGCTAACATCTTTTAAAGGCCCTTTTCCATTTGGTGAGGGCACTTACATAACATGTAAATGCATCTAACTGGGCATGGGTTAACTGTTACATGGTTACATGTAACAGTTTATCTGGGCATGGATAAACTTACGTGTCACTGTAGACTGACAGCAAACCAATGCGTGAATGAGCCCTGTCAACCCTCTACACTGCGGACCTCCCACTTTTCTTTAGAAGATCTTATGCCTGTGATATGACCTGTGCCTATTATTGATTAAGGGGTGCCAATGTTTAAATGTATTAAATGTAAATAAATTAATTTATCGAAATATTCATAAAACTTTATTTTTTAATAAATTTAGATTAAAATAAATAGAAATTAAATACTTTCTCTGCTGTCTGAATAATTCATATTACGAGTGCCACTCTGGAAACCATTGTAAAGAGTGAGGAAAGCTTAAGAAGGTTAAGGAATAAAGAAGTAAAAAATGTGCTTGGACAGTGTTTTAGGAGGCTTGGTTGTAAAACAAAGAAGGGGTGTAGATCCTGGCCTAGAGGAAGACAGAGTTCAGGAAGAGCTTGAAACATTTCATAGGGGAGAGATCGGAGTGTGCTGGGAAGTGAGAAGAATGAGCCAGTGGAGAGAAAGAGCTGGAAGTGAGAGCTGATGGCTGCAGAGCAAGGCAACCTAAGCTGGACAGATGAGTGACATTCACCACAATGGTGGCGGGGGCAGGGGCATTTTAAATATGAATTCAGGCGCTTGGAAAGTTCCATTAAAGAAAAAGTTCCTTGACTTATTCTGATATTGCTGGTCTGTGGAACGGAGCTGGAATCCCTGGCCTGGAGCTCAGGTTACAGGCTTCCAGTGCTTCACTTTTTCAACTCTGTAATTTGTTTTGGTATTCTTTTTTTAGGTGGCCAATTAAAATAATAAAGAATATAACCAGGTATCTTCCTCTCTATCCTTAACTTTCCTTTATCACCCCTGATTTTAGCTTGGATTGAAGCCTTTCCTGGAGGTTTGTTCTCAGACATCAAATGATTCAGCATCAAAACACTCCCGGAGGCTCTTATCTGTTTCAGTCCCAGGCAGTCAACTCATCTTGCCTAAACAGTTCACACTTATCACTAGGAAAGTCTTATGCTGCATTTTCATCTACTCTGCTCTCTCATCTCCGGCTTCCTTTCCCTACAAGCGGCAGAAGTGGGGAAAGAAAAAGAAAAGAAAAAGAGAAAAAGAGAGAAGAGCTACATCCAGTCTTTTGATGATAAGGATAAAGCTTTTCTTGACTCTTTGCAATCACAAAAAGTTCTCTCCACGCTTGCAAAAATTTCATAAGCAAAATTTCAGGCTGGGTCCAGAGCTCAACGATTGTAAACAGCAACCCCTTCAACCACAGCATCAGTTCGTAGACTACTTTAGATTCCGTTTTCCTAATCATTTTCTTAACCAGCTCTTATCATTTATATATAAAAGATAACATTTCAAATGAAATTTAAAGATATTCTTAAAGATGATACTTAAAATTTTTCCAATGCAAGATTAGTTTATATATTTTTTCTATTAATTTTGTAAGCATAAGTTTTGCTTCCCAAAAAAGACTTAACAAAAGTATAGAAATAAAAAAGTACATCTCTCTTGAAGGAAGAGGTCACGTTATAAGTGTTGAGGTTAAAATGTGTACTTGGAGTAAGATGGGGAAATGGGAAGGGAATTACTATTTATTGGATATCAGCTACGTGCTTGGATGTATATATGTTATTTCACTTAGTTTTTACATTAACCCTATGGGATTTCATTACCCTCATTTAACTGATAAACTTCAGATCATAGGTGTTACCAGTGTCATATAGCCACAATGTGGCAAAGCTAGAGTGTTTTTTTGTTTTTTGTTTTTTTAAAGCTAGAGTTTTTAAGCCAGGTCTACAAATGCAAAATCCATACTTTTCTTTGGTTATTATATATTGAGTAAAGAAAGAAAGTTACATATTCATGATTAAAAAATAAAGGCAAATATGGAAGGATTATAACAAAGGACAGAATGAGAGAAAGAAAATGAAGAACACGCAGAAGGGGGTTTGCAGAAGGTCCAGGTCATGCCAGTCCTGCAGAAGGGAATGAAACGTTTGGGAAACATTTGGGAGCAGCTGGTGATGTTTAAAGTGGCTGACTTATCTAAAAGTGTCAACACAGGGGCCGGGTGTGGTGTCTCACACCTGTAATCCCAGCACTTCGGGAGGCCAAAGCAGAAGGATCACTTGAAGCCAGGAGTTTGAGACCAGCCCAGGTAACACAGTGAGACCTCATCTCTATAAAAAATAATTAGCCAGACATGATGGTGTACCCCTGTAGTCCCAGTTACTTGGGAGGCAGAGACAGGAGGATCACTTGAGCCCAGGAGGTTGAGGCTATAGTGAGCCATCATCATGCTGCTACACACCAGCCTAGGGGACAGATGGAGACCCTGTCTCAAAAAATATAATTAAAAAAAAAGTATCAACAGAGAAGATGTGGCCCAAACAGGATTCTCCAAACTTAAAACCCTAATACTAGGTAATCAAAAATAGTAATATGAAGGCAAGCACCCACAAAGAGTGGTCTGTCAGCTCAAAGAGCCTTCATTTGGAGAAAAGATGGTGGTGAAGCTAAGGCATCAGCTAATAAGACAGAATATGTGCATGTTTATTCCTGTAAGAAAGAAAGGTGGATTATGTGTGGGATAATGGAGACTGTGTGGAAAGTGACAAAAAGGCACAAAAAGAAGCATGTGAATTAGAAACATGGATAATTAAATAAAGAAGCAAAGGAGAAAATAAATCTGAAGGAGATGGGAAGGATGAAGCAGAAACTAAGGAGACTGGCTGCCGACGGGAATGGATGGGGCCAAGGGGAAAGGATCTGGTGAGGAGGGAACAGGGCAGATAAAACGCAGGAGCCACGTTTCTCTGGATATACCTTTTTTGTATAGTTCTTTTATGGAGCCATATTAATATTTTACATAAGAAAAAACTCACGCATGGGAGAAAAGCTTAAAAAAGAAATATAAATGGAAACAGATCTAACGGTATTTCAATAAATAATATCACTAACTACACTGGGGGTGGGGGAAGGAATTAGTCACTTCATGTGTGTGTGTGTGGGGGGGAAAATCTATATGACATAAAATTTGCTATTAAAACATTTTTAAGCAATTCAGTGGCTTGATTATTTTCACAGTCATGCAACCATTACCACTACCTATTTTCAGAACTTTTCATCAACTCAGACACTCTGTAGCCACTAAGCAATTACTACCCATACTCCATTCGCCACCTCCAGTCCTTCCAAGTAACTTGTGAACACAAAATTTTGACTATATACTTTCAAACAGCAGATTTTAAAAAAAACCAAAACTGTGAATAAAAATTGAACTCCAGATATGCTGGTATGGGTTAGGAATTCTTAAACTGCTTTCTGTATATTCTAGAATCAAGCAGATAATGAGCTGTATGAAATTAAATCAGAACTGGAATTATTAGCAGGAAATCATGCTTCTAATATATATGGAGAGATAATTATGGAAATAGACATAGATGTATATATGGATATGGATAAATGCACCCTAGCTCTGCTAAGTAATAGCAATGACCAGTCCTACTGCCCTGATCTTGGATTCTAGATTCTATTCTTCAAAAAAAAAAAAGGAGGCAGGTTGGGCACGGTGGCGCATGCCTGTAATCCCAGCACTTTAGGAGGTCGAGGAAGGTAGATCACCTGAGGTCAGGAGTTTGAGATCAGCCTGGCCAACACGATGAAACCCCGTCTCTACTAAAAAAATAGAAAAATTAGCTGGGCATGGTGGCAGGCGCCTGTAATCCTAGCTACTTGGGAGGCTGAGACAGGAGAATCGCTGGAACCTGAGAGGTCGAGGTTGCAGTGAGCCGAGATTGTGCCACTGCACTCCAGCCTGAGCAACAAGAGTGCAACTCCATCCCCCATCTCCCTAAAAAAGGAGGCAGAGCTCTTTAGAGAAATGGCTGCCCCCAGGGCTAAAGCTGGAAGTACAAGAGCCTAGATCATCTTCTTGGGCCAGTAGGTACGGCAGTGTCCAAAGAACAATGAGAACATGCCAAAGGACATAGGAGGAAGCTTGACGGGCTCCAATGGGCCAAACCAGGGACAAATGAAGCAGCAAATAAACAGCAACAGTAATGGAGTGTGCTATGGTCTGAATGTTGGCCTCCGCCAAAACTCAGCTTGAAAGCCAGTCCCCAGTGTGGCAATATTGACAGCAGGGCAGTTGAGAAGTGACTGGGTCATGAGGGCCCTGCCCCCATTACTGGGTTAATCCACTCACGGATGAATGGGTTATCATGGGAATGGGACTGGTGGCTTCCTAAGAAGAGGAAAGCCTCAGCAAGCATGTTAGCACGCTCAGCCCCTTGCCATGTGATGCTTTGCATTGCCTGGTGACTCTGTGGAGAGTCCCCCTCCCCACCAGCAAGAAGGCTCTCACTATATGTAGCTCCTCTTCCTTGGACTTCCCAACTTCCATAACCATAAGAGAGAAATTTCTTTTCTTTATAAATTATCCAGGTATTCTAAGCAACAGAAAACAGACTGAGAATATAATACACCAAGTAAGATAAGTATTTGCTGATATCAATATATGAATAAACAACTGGGAAGGAGGGGAAAATCTTCCATAGAGTAGAATGCCAACTGATAAATGAAGAAGAATGGAATTAGAAATTTACCATCTGGCAACTATTAGGAATAACTAATATGAGTAAAAATCATCAATACGTGGTAAAAGTTTGATGAGAAACGGAATATTTACATAGTCTCAAAGTATCTCTTCACCAGATAGCTATCAATGACAAAGGAGAAAATAAAAACTTGACAGATGAGAAATCTGAAGTTACCACTTTAGCCCAGTACAATTACCATCAAATCAGTTATCACAGGGCTCTTCACATGAGGGTTAGAACACACCACTGTCTACGGTATTTCTGACAAAAATAATCACCCTGAATTTTATGAGGACATATCAGACAAACCCAAATGGAGGGACATTTAACAAAATAACTAGTTCATTCTCTTTCAAAGTGGCTAGGTCATGAAAGGCAAAGACAGGCTGAGGACCTGCTCTAGATTGAAGAACTAAGGAGAAAGGCACTGAGTGCACCATGGGATTCCTAACTGAACACAACCAGACAAACTGTCCTTTCCTCTTGCTATAGAGGGTATTATTGGGACAACTGATGTAATCTCAACGTAGTTTGTGGATTAGATGACAGTATTGTTAACAATGTTAATTTCCTTATTTTGATAACTGTTCTGTTACATATGAGAAACCCCTCATGTTTAGAAAGTACCCACTGAAATATTTAAGGGTAAAGGAGTGGCCAGGCGCGGTTGCTCACGCCTGTAATCCCAGCACTTTGGGAGGCCAAGGCGGGTGGATCACGAGGTCAGGAGTTCGAGACCAGCCTGACCAACATGGTGAATCCTCGTCTCCACTAAAAATAAAAAAATTAGCTGGGCGTGATGGCACACACCTGTAATCCCAGCTGCTTGGGAAGCTGAGGCAGGAGAATCGCCTGAACCTGGGAGGCGGAGGTTGCGGTGAGCCGGGGTTGTGCCACTGCACTCCAACCTGCGCGACAAAGTGAGACTTCGTCTCAAAAAAAAAAAAAAGGAGCATCATGTCTTCAAATTACTTTCAAAGAGTCCAGAAACAAAAATATAACATATATCTACCCAGAAACAGCACAGAAAAAGCAAGCGAGGTAAAGTGTTAGCATCTGGGGAATCTAGATTATCTAGGAATTTTTGTGCTATTCTTGTAAATTTTCTTTAAGTCTGAAATTATTACAAAGGAAAAAATAAAACCCAGATATATTACCCCAGTGGTTCCATACCACTTTTTGCAAAACCCTCATCAAAGTGATCACTTTGCAAAGCCTGCACATTGCTGGAGTGATCTCACTGCTCGCTGCCTTCTGACATGAGCACTCCACCTTTAGACACTGACAGTTGGAGAATTCTTCCTTATGTTGACTCCAAATATACCCCTGAGTAATTTTCATCCATCAAACCTACATGTCTTTTTCCTGTGGTTATAATGTTATTTCCCTAAAACCTTTCAAAGGCTTTCCATCATCCTTTAGGTTTAATTGTAACACATCCTTTTTTTTTTTAATAGGATCAAACTTCTCCCTCTCATTTCTTACTTCTGAAGATTCCTTTTCCCATCCCTGTAACAATTATTTCCTTGGTTGTAAAATAAGGCAGATGGACTGAATGACCTCTAAGATCCTATTGAGAGACTGAGTTTCTCAGAGGCAAGGACTGTGAAGTATATGTACATCTTGCCTAAACACGCTGTAAATGAGGAATACACATAATGGACTGACCGAAACTTCCAAATCCAACATGCTAAGATTGATGTTTCCTTGACAGTCTCCAGTAAGATGATCTCTGCACTACGCCACCGATTAGATAAAACCTTCCAAAATTCGAATAAGAACACATCTTGAAACTTATCACTGTTTTCCCATAATCCAGTACAATTTATAATGCATCAGTATGGAAAACAGCTGTGTTCATGAAAACTTGCAAACAAATCAGCTGTGCTCAGTTTAGTTTTGAGCTCACTGTGGGTGCCCAATCAACACCAGTTCCACTGCACTTGCTACTTCCTTACATTATTCATTCCAGGACCTGCTGATGAATTCACAAGAGCAGCCAGTGTAGAAGTTCACCAACATACAATACAAAGTTGCTGGTGATATCACTTCTGCTTAAGAATCACAAAAATCAGTTCTCCTCTTCTTTTTAATGAATCATCTAGGGCCCAGGGAAGGTAAGCCACTTCTCCAAAGTTACATAGTAAGTGAGATTTGAAGTTGGAACTGGAACTCGAGCTGGAAGGCTCTTGTCACAGCTCCTGTACTACATCATTCTACCAACTAGATGCTAGCACGCTTCCTCTAGGTCAACTTTTTCATTATATTTAAATGCACGATTTTTTACTCTATCAAATTTCGAGGGCCCCCTAGAAATAGAAGGTGTCCTGCTCTTTTTATTTGTAAAACATATAAATATCTATTTGATATAAAAAACTTATTAAGTTCAAGCTTTATTGCTAAATTTTATACTAAACCTGCTGTGTGTGTGTCTGTGTGTGTGAGAGAGAGAGAGAGAGACAAATGTATTTTACTTGGTTAAGCTATGGTCCTTTTTTTTTTTCTTTTTTTGAGACAGAGTCTCGCTCTGTCGCCCAGGCTAGAGTGCAGTGGTGTAATCTTGGCTCACTGCAACCTCCGCCTCTGGGTTCAAGCCATTCTCTGCCTCAGCCTCCCGAGTAGCTGGGATTACAGGCGCCCACCACCATGCTTGGCTAAGTTTTGTATTTTCAGTAGAGACAGGGTTCCACCATCTTGGGTGGGCTGGTCTTGAACTCCTGACCTTGTGATCCACCTGCCTCGGCCTCCCAAAGTGCTGGAATTACAGGTGTGAGCCATCATGCCTAGGCTAAAGAGCTAACTTTTTAAGAGAATCCTTTCATAATGTGAATCATTTCTAATTTGTTCCTCTAAACACAAATGTGCTGGATTTGCAGAAAATTAGATATGCTAATAGTAGTAGGTTTAATATAGTTTATTACACATCTGTTGCACTCATCGTCAAAACTAATATTTGCCAAATTACAGCATAAATGGCTTAGTGATGAGTAGGTAAGGAGTTAATTCTGATAACCTTGGTGGTTAGAATAGAAACTATTTTTTAAAAATCTTCCTAGATGAGGGACTTAAAGCCATGGAAAGATACAACATGTACTGTGTAGAGTAGCTTATTCTAGGAATATAAATGCATTAATAAGGAACTGCCCTTAAAGGAAACATCAGCAAGATGATGCCTATCACACAGTCAGAGAGTGGGGGTGGTCTAAGAAAACTCCAACACAGGTTTGTTTACTTTGCGGCTGCTGACTTTTCTTAAACACTGGCACACTGTTTGCTCAGGGTGCTGGTCAGGATAACTGCATGTTTTTTATTTCTCACATCCACCTTACCTCCAGACTACCACCTAATATATTAAATTTCATAACAAGTGATCATATTAATTCAAAAATACTTTTTGTTTTCAGAGGTGCAAAAATGTGTCAAATCAAGGCACTCTTCTAAATCAAAGTTATTTCCCCAAAAAAGTCTAAGGAGTAAATTACTTGGGTTTTATTTTTTATTTTTTGCAAGACAAAATTTCACTCTGTCACCTAGGCTGGAGTGCAGTGATGTGATCACAGTTCACTACAGCCTAGAACTCCCAGGCTCAGGTGCTTCTCCCACCTCAGCCTCCCGAGTAGCTGAGATTACAGGCGTGTGCCACTGAGGCCAGCTAATTTTTTCTGTTTTTTGTAGAGATAGGGTTCCACCACGATGCCCAGGCTGGTCTCAAACTTCTGAGCTCAAGTGATCCTCCTGCCGCAGCCTCCCAGAGTGCTGGGATTACAGTTGTGAGCCACTGTGCCCAGCCAGGCTTTATTTTATTTACTAGGTTTTGTTTCTCCCAAAAGCTAAAAGGAAAATACATACTTGGAATTTTAATAATGAAGTTAAAAGTCAAATATGTATTTTATTTAACTGCATCATTATTTTTAATGATACAATCTGTAAGAGTAAGACACAAGGCCAAAATCAAAACAACATTTTAAAAGCCTTCAGAAAGGTAAATAACAATGGCCCATCAGATGAATAAAGTGAGTTACCCAAAAGATAGAGAACAAATATTAAATATCCTAAAAACTATCTCCCGTCATTTCTTATGCCGTCTGAATTATCTTACTAAAAGAGCCTGTGCTTATACTTTATGTTTCAGGAGTCTGCATTTGGGCTTATTAATAAATTTCTAAATGTTTTCTAAAATAATGCCTTGTCATTTTCCAAATAAGACAGTTCACTGTTGTTCATTTTAATCTTGTACAAAGATGAGGGTGGGTATCATTATTTCATTTCATATATAATAAACACAGTTCTGACTCAAAACCACATGAGGTTAAATAATAATGCATGAGTATGTTACCAACTGAAACCATAGTTAAGTTTCATTAATAGTGTACAGTTCCAAAAATGTTTCATAGGTAAGTTTGTAATTAATAATCTACCTTACAGTTTAATTATAACTGGTGAAAGTAATTTTATGACAAAGGAACAATCTCTCAAAAAGGGCAAATAGAACATAAAAATGCCTTATTAATCTACTATTTAAAAACAACACTTCAAAAAAAACCCTCTAAACATAGACATATCAGATATTTCAAAAAGTTATAAATTTTTAAACTCTTAGCTTCAAAAAGATACCTGTATTGAAAAGAGCCTAAATGTGTAGTAACACTAAACTGGTTAAATTTGTCAGGCACAGTGACTCATACTTGTAATCCCAGCACTTTGGGAGGCTGAGGTGGGTGTATTGCTTGAGGTCAGGAGTTCGAGACCAGCCTGGCCAACATGGCAAAACCCCGTCTCTACTAAAAATACAAAAGTTAGCTGCGTGTGGTGGTGCATGCCTGTAGTCCCAGCTACTCAGGAGGCTGAGGCAGGAGAATCACTTCAATCTGGAGGCAGAGGTTGCAGTGAGCCGCAATCATGCCACTCCACTCCAGCCTGAGCGACAGAGCAAGACTCTGCCTCAAATACATACATACATACATACATACATACATACATACATACATTGGTTGAACTAATTATAGTGCATCTAGAGAGGGAATTGCCCATAAGCTAGTGGCCTCTGGGATCCTCACTTACAGGACTCCCTTCCAATACAGCTGATTTTAAAAACTTGTTAAAGTGTAATAAACACACACAAAGTTCACATACCCTACATGTGTGACCTGATGACTTTCCACAAGCTGAACACACTCAGATCAAGAAAGAGAACGTCACCTGCACCCTTGCTCCTCCCATCACCCCTCCCTCCCCCTGCCCAATATTCCAAGGCAACCACAGCCAGTCTTCTGAGAGCAGAAGTGCTCTGAGGGCCTGGATTCTTTCACTCAATTCAATGTTGGAGAGATGTTTTTCACCCTGTGTGAAGTTGGACAGCCTTTTGTTCAATGCTATATAATATGTTACGATCTATTTACCAGTCTATACTGCTGATAGGCCTCTGAATCTGCTTTTGTGTTTACTATTTTACATTACTTTCTTTAAAAAGGCTCCCAAAACTGTACAAGCTTTAGGCCTCACAAAATCAGGATCTGCTCCCGGGTACATCCATATGATTAAATGTCTTATATTGTTTAAAAATCATGTTTTAGAATTAATAGCACAGGAAAGCCAGATGCACAATACCTGTGCCCTATTATTTTGCATGCCAGAGGCACATGGCATGTACTTAAAAAAATGTTTACTGAATAAACGCCAAGTTGGAGAGTCCATGTCTACTCAAAGGATACTATGTGTGACAGGTGAGGTGACAGAAACATTAGCTCCAAGGTATCTGAGCTCTGAATTGCTGTTATAGTATAGAAACTAACTACTCCTATCTCGAAATAACACACACAGTGTATAATGGGTACCAGAAGGAGAGAGAGAGAGAGAGGGACACAGAATTGATCATGTTAAAACAATGGAGTAAGAACCAAGAAACCTTACTCTATATGTTTGTCACTAACGAGCTTTTAAGATTTTGGCCAAGTCACTTCATCAGTATGGGTCTCAGCTGCCTTATTTTTTAAATAGCAGGGTTGTAATCTCAGGGGTCACTTTAGCTCTAAAATTCTTAGATTCTCTTACTACAAGATAATGATAATGGAAAAGCATTTATATTATCCATTTTATCAAAGCAATATTTGAAGAGTCTAACAATAAATACAATATTATCATATTCTCATTCATATTGCAAATATTTAGGAATTAAATAACAAGGTGCTCTTTACAATAATTTTTTGTATGTGTCTTAAAAAACTGAGCAAGAAATTCCAACTTTCATTAAGCATTTGCAGACAATTCTGGGCTAAGAAATGCATCTACTTATTTTTCACAAAGTTTCTAAAATTCTGAGAAATTATTATGTAAAATACATTCAAACAGGAAAGAAGAAAAACCTCCCAGATTTCCACACCACCACGCTCTCCACCTCAATTCTTAATGCTGATTCCCAAAGTTACAAACTCAGGTAGCTTTTTAAAAATTATGAAATCAGTGTAAATTATTTCTAAAGACTCATGGAGACTGGCAATTTTCTCACTTACTCTGAGAAATTATCAACTAAATTTGTGGTTAGCAAAAGGAATAACAGGTAAGTTAAAAAGTAAAAAGTATTTTAAAAATCCAAGAAAAGACAGTAACAGTGCAAAAATAAAACTCAGATGTGGAATCTCCATTAGGGGGGAAAAAAAGGAGTGAGCAGATAGGAAAGTGGGCAATTTGAGAAAAGGAAGTTCAAAGACAGATTTGAAAATCAGGATGACAGTTTTATTTAGATTTGCTAAAGATAAAGGCAGCAAATCAAAGTAAAAGTGATAGGTCTGGCACTGTCCTATTTCTAGTACAAGAAAAGAGTCTGGAGGAAGAATCATGCACTTCCCAAAGTTTCAGCAATCTACTGGGAAAAGAGGAAAAACAGTTTTAATAGATGGAAGAAAATGTAAAGCACAGATGACAACTTCAGTAGAAATAATGAATTTGGCTATGCTCCAGAGATAAAGATAATTAAGCCAAAGAACTTTCTCGAATTTTAGGACAATACAGCTGTATTTTCAAGTAAGCCGAGTAAACACACAAAATGTTACGTAACCACTGACCCCCAAGATTCTGCATACGGCACTCACCTACGGGAATCAGTAAGACTGCCTTTCTCCTCTTTCTCCTACGTGAGCAATAAACTCATTTCCAATAGCAGCATTATAGGAACTCCTGCTACAATAAATAAGTTGTTCTTTTATATTCAATTCTTATAAAACCAACAAGAAAACTTAAAGAAAACAATATGTACTTTAAAATACCTGCACATGGCTCATTTCATTTAAAATACCTCTTTACATGGGTCCCTAATTAATTTTCGAGAAAACCAAGTCCACAGTCTGAAATATGAAGACCTCTAAATGTGAAGGTAAAGTATTGCTTTCAGGTAACAATTAATCTTGTTAAATTTAAAAACACCTGCTTCACGATATTTCAGAAAATTAACCCTAAACAATAATCTAGTCTTTCTCTTACTCAAATTGTTGATTTTGTAACTATTTGGAAACGAAGAAAAGAAAAACATAAAACATCGCACAAAATTAATTTACGTGTAAATTTGTTCTTTTGGTCATTAAGTGTCTCTCTCTATTATACAGACAAGACAACTCATAAGTGAAAAGGGGGAAAACAAACTTCCTTTTTATAAATATAAATTTCAAAGTGTAATAGTAATATTAGATTACTATCACTTGTTTAGAGTTTATTTTCTGTCAATAACTTAAAATTTGCTTCTTTTATTGCCTTCTGGATTAAAATAGAATTAAAATGTTTTCCATGCCAAGTAAAAACTTGCCACTTTTTGCAATGTATTTTTCTGTTAGTAAAGATTTCTCCTTTTTTTCTTTTTTGAGTAATCAGACACCAGAGGCTTTGGGAGGTAAATTCACTAAACTAGATATATTTTAAAAGGACCATTGTTCTGTTTTTAAAGCTCTAATTTTCTTAATATTGCATTAGGACCACCACACAAAGATAACTTTTGAAAAGGGGCAGTCAACTTCTCTTTCATGATACTTTTTAACTGGAGGCCAGCAACCCCTTCACGCCCACTGGCTCTGGAAGGACAGCATCCATTTTCAGCGTTTCCACACTTCCCTCTGTACCTCTTGGTTTTCTCTTTCTTACAGCACAATCAATCTAATCCAGCAATAAAATAAATTGACCTAATGTTGAGGAAAAATTATCATTCTTCAGCCAGAAAGAGAAATGGCTAAGTAGGTGGAAATGTAGACCAATATTATAAAGATTAATAAGCCAAAGGCTCAAAGAACATCATTTATAGGACTTAAAAAAAAAAAAGTTTACGATTTCCAGAAAGGATGTCACAAGCTTACAATACTTGTAATTAAAATGGTTAAATAAACAATGTACGGAGGCAGAAAAAAAATATCGAGGAGGAACAATTAGGATAGCAATGGTGTATTATTTACTACCATATAAATAGAGACTGATAAATAATACATAAAATCAGTATTAAGATTGGTTTCAGTCTCCTTATTTCAATTATCAGCTAAGATAAGAAAACTTCACTTAAAACAAGAAAAACCTACAAACGGCTATCTCCAATTGAGTATCAAAAGAAAAACAGCACATTTGGAAGAATTAAGAAGTATAAATGCAAGCAGGCACCACAAAATTCCAAACTATAAGTCTAAAAAGTTTAGAAAGGATTTTTTTTTTTAATGGCAATACTGAAGAAGGAAAAAAAACCTGGGCTCAATACATAATGTCTTTAGTTTATGTGTTTTGAACAGTTATATGATACATACAGCTAAGAAATCTATAAAAAAAACTTCTCCATGTAATCTGCACCTAGAAAAGAAAAGAAATTCAATCTATATTTCTCCTAATGTTGTGGTCATGTTTTGGGCCACAGAAAATTAACTGAAAAAAACTAAGACAAAACATATTTGTTAGAGTCTGCATATTTAATATATTCATGAATATAATCTATAAAAAGTATCCATCTCAGTAAAAAAGAAAAAAAATCAATGAAAATGTTTAGAGTATTTTTGTCTTTAAATATATAGCGCTTATATACATAGTCCAGAACAGAAATTCTAAAATAATGAAATACTCACCATCATCCCTTGGTAAATATAAAAGATCTTTTTTCCGCCACTATTCCCCAAATGAGGAAGAAGAAATCTGATTTATGCAAGAAAACTCAGGGGTAAGATATATATAACTTCAAAAAAATGATTATCTTAACGAGTAAACTCAAGTTATATGTGTAATTTATAAATGCCTTCTAATAGCTGTCCTTTTGCACTTCTTTAAAAATAATTACCCTTTAAAACTTCATCAGTACAAGTTTAAATGCAGAGCAACTGACGATTTCCAAAAACGTTATTTTAATCTGCCCTTAAGTTTCTTTACTCTTTCTTAAAATGTCTGCACAATTAATTGTACTCCGGAGCTCCATTCAGATAGATAAAACAATAAGAGGTATATTTTATATGACAAGCTCACAGCTTTAAAAATTCATTAAGAGCTTGGCAATAATATTTTCAGTGCATTTACTATTACCTATTGATCCTAATGCACTTGACTTATCTGCAACGATAAAACTTATCTTAACCTTGCTGAATACAAATAATCCAGACTAAAACCCGCGATGGCCTCTCTGGGGGAAACACAGCGGTAATCATGACCAAGATACAGGGAACCTAAGTGCTCAATACAAACGTGCCAACAGAATAAACATTTGTTTCAGTCTCACTTTGGTAATAAGAAATGAGAAAGCAACAGTTTTCTATCTATAAACAGCCATTAGGTGATTTCTCTAATCAACCTTACATATTTTCATCAACGAACTAGGACCACCTCTGTCATGTCCTTCTGTTATTTGGCTGATTCTTCAAAACACCTGGTCCCATCTGCTTTACGAGGCACCCTAAGCACAAAGGAGAGGGGGACTGCCCTCATATTAGACGCCCCCTCCTGATACGGAGGAAGGGAGAAAACGCAGATGTCTTCCTTTGGGGACATCCATAACAACAGAGAAACTTAGAGAAAAAATGACAGCGTCCTTAAGGTGCATTTATGCTTTCATCCCACACTTGGTTCCAGTTCTACTAAAATATTCTAAAATTACACCTACAGTAATTAATGCATAAAAGATATTCCTAAATGTTTTTCATAAATTACATGACAGCTTCCCTCGACCATCTTGTTCATCTCTCAAATTTTACCCTACATTTTTATTATCAAAGTAAATCACTAAGTAAACATTAAATTACCTATTATGCTTTCCTAAGTCCGTGGATACAAAGTCAGTCAATGAAAGTCCTTTTCCACCTTTTAAAATAAGCCTGTTAGAGATAAACACAATTTCAAGAGTCGACTTTTTAGCTAGAGTATTTCATAAAGTTAGAAAAAAAACTTGAAGAAAATACTAAGATAGCGCTATCGATTAAAGATTAAAAAATAAAGCATTAAGATTCCAGATTCTCAAATACTTTTACAAATATTAAAGCACAGAATGAAATTAATTACAAACATATTAAATCAGAATTTCAGTTTCAAAAAAATTGTACAGCAAATAATCTATAATTTAGTTTTGAAATAAGATTTCTCCTTGTTTCTAAACTACTTGTGGAGACTTTGGGATTTGTGGATAAATTATAACTTCATTAATTACACCTCTGACAACTCAAAATTCAGGCTTGGATTCTCTCTAAACTCCCTGCCCCCAAATACTTCCCAAGGTAACCAGGCAATGAATGCACATTTAATGTCATTTTATATAATGTTTATGTCTTTTAAGAGAGAAATAACTTTAATTGTGCTTTAATACTCACTATTTTAGTAGTTTGATATCTATATCAAAATTGCATGATTTTAAGGCCTTGTGAAAAAGAAATTACATAGAGAATTTCCTAAGTAGACCAGTGGCTTTCTTAAGCAGTACACTAATGCAGATACAGTTTTGAAAACCCTGCAAGAATTAGTTGTCCTGTATTATTATTCAGGGCACCTGAACACAAGATATTATAACTATGGCACATTAACTCTGCTATTTCTCAAGATAGAACCAGGAATTTTAAACGTTCCCTATTCAGTAATTTGCTTAGAGCAGCTAAATGAAACATACTGTAATTTTATATATTTCCATCTACAATATTGCTTAGTGCTGATAAATGGCAATACAACTTCCTATATTTTAATAGGCAACAGTGTTGGCACTGGCTATTGACGAGCACAGACTTAAAATAATAACGCCATCCACAAACTCTGCCACAAAGAATAAGGCTCCATTGCTAATTATACAGGGAACTGATTTTAATTACACAGAGAACATTGCTTTTAAAAACACGTTCCAAACTGCAAAGGCGGAGGGGGCGGTGGTAGCTAGGGAAGAAAGAAGAAAAAAAAAAAAAAAAAAAAATCAACCAAACACTTCTACCACGTTACAACATTGCCCTCTACTGGTATATTGGAAACTTCGCAGGTTAAAAAAAGATTAGAAAAGAAAGCCAGAAGAACAAACTTTAATTATGAAAATTTTGCTGACTTTAATATAAATAATGAAATTCAACTTGTGTCACTTTAAACCTAAATCAATATTTAACTTGACATGTGAAAAGCTTTCCGATTAAATTTATAGTTTTGAAATAACTGAATTTGAGAAATGTGGTTTCCAACAATATATCATCTGGCTAAAAGACAAATCATGTTTAAGTGAGGAACAAATATTAGAAATATTTGGATAGTTCATCAATATTTCTTAATCTAAAATTCACATATTTAGTAAAAGAAATTAAAATCTAATTCATTAAATATATGAATTTTTATTTCTCAGGCTGTCATACACACAATGTCACATCAACACAGCAATAGTTGGCCAGATGTGGTGGCTCACGTCTGTAATCCCAGCACTTTGGGAGGCTGAGGCCAGCAGATCATCTGAGGTCAGGAGTTCAAGACCAGCCTGACCAACAGGAAGAAATCCTGTCTCTACTAAAAATACAAAACTTGGCCAGGCATGGTAGCTCATGCCTGTAATCCCAGCTACTCAGGAGGCTAAGGCAGAAGAATTGCTTGAACCTAGGAGGCGGAGGCTGCGGTGAACCAAGATCACGCCATTGCACTGCAGCTTGGGTACCAAGAACTAAACTCCATCTCAAAAAAAAAAAAAAAAGCAATAGTCATTTGTAATCAATTTAGATTCAGAGAAAATTTATTCTCAATTTATTTATTTTAACCCAGTAAATATTTCTTTAAGCCAGTAAATATTTCTGTAAGAATGTCTTTGGTTTTAGGAGCAATTAATGTATGCTTAGCACACAGATCACAATAATGAAATTACCATCATTACTAATACTTCCTTTGTTTGAAGTAGAAATTCTACCTCATATACAAGTCTGATTTACAAGAAATAACAATACAAGATTTCAGGGTACAGGTACTTTAAAATCTTTGCATTTTACATTGTAAGACAGGAAACTTTTAAGTGAACTAATAAAGTATGAGAACAAGTATATTAACTGCAGTGCATTACTATTTTTAATTTCTAGCAAAAATAAACTGTTATGTCTAGACTAAAAATCTTCTGTTGTCTTTTCTGATACAAAAATAGTTTTTATTACAGATATATACAATCTAAGTCATGAAAATTATACTTCTGAAAACAATATAAGAACGTAATAGCTTTATAGGAAACCAAATTTTTTCATATTACAAGAAACGGCTTCCAGAAAGGTAAGGCTTAGAAGATATTCTTTCAGCATCTTAAACATGGAGTGGGGTGGCAGAGTAGAAGAAGGGATCAAGAACAAAATGGCCCCAGTAGGAAACGGTCAGGGAAAAATGTTAAGGGGGATGGGGATGGGTGTTAAGACACACAAAAAAAGGACTTACAGAAGAAGTGAAGGAAGGAGAAATCAGAGCAGAACTGTGTCGAGTTCCGCTGCTTGGTAAGGCCTAAAAACTCAAGTGAGGAGTCTGTACAAGTTTAACAAATTACCATCCTAACTCTTCAATAAAAGACTCCCATTTCTCACTAACAGTTACAGTTTCTAATTTTATAATGGAAGTCAACAGAAAAATGAAATTTACATTAAAAAATGTATTTTATAATGAACCACCAGAAACTATCTTCTATTAGGCAACACCTGTGTAAATAAATTATATTCTAACCGACCACTGGAAGAAAAGAAACAAAAGTAATTATGAAAGTAGCAGAGAATTAATTATAAGTAAAAATGGAAAAAAACATATCCTGATGGATCTGAATTTGTTTTTTAAAGGATATACTCCCTGAAAAGTGAGAATTGATTTCTGACATACAGTAATTCCAAAGTACAACCAATGACTGATGAGAATTTTATGCTCAAAGAAAGAGTGATGAATTACAAAAAGCAAGGATCCAGTCAATCACTCTTGAGATCAGAGTTTTATGATTTCCTACTCATAAGAATGAGTTCAAAGTTATACCTCTATTCAGTAACATACTGGGAAAGACACATCTTTACAGCAAGTCCTGAAAGCAAGTTTTTTTACGCTGATACCTACATTGCGATTTGTATACTATTACAAGCCACTGTCCATTTCTCCTAATTATCTAAATTTTTTTAAAACATGCTCACCTGGAATCCCTAAAAATAAATTTAAACATGCAGAAATTAGAGTAAAAAGTAGTCCAGTGATCTCTGGGCCAACCAAAACTCAAGAGTCAGGCATGATAAAACAGGTAAAGAATTTTAAAGAGCAATTTATAATGGAAAAAATACAAGTAGTTTATACATATAAACATATTCATTGGTACTCAAAGGCATGCAAGATATAAATATTTTCACCAGTCTGCCAAAGAAAAAGGATAACACACATTCTACATGCAGGCACAGGGAAGGAGGCAGTCCATGCTGCTGTAGGGATGCATGCTGGCATAGCCCTTCTGCAGGGCAACTGAAATATCATGAGACAATACAAATGGATGTGTGTGATTAAGAACGTTAATAAAAGGATTGTTAAAACAGTGAAAAATTCTAAACAATCTAAATGTCACAAGAAGGAACGAGGTAAATTCATGGTGGCACACCTATATAACCCAACACTATGCTCTCACTAGGATAAGTTAACAGACATTTGGAAACAGAAATCATTTTAGAAAATGATCTCATTTTGGAAAAGGAAATCAACATCTATGTATGTATGTATTTACGTGTGTATGTATGTGTGCGTCTCTACACTCCTGCCTCTACTACACACACACACACACGGCGGAAAGCAAAAATCAGGAAGGATTTTTCTCCATGGATTACATGGGACATCTTTCTTTTATCTTATTTGTATTTAAAACTTTTTTACCTACATTTAAAAATTTTTCTAAAGTGAGTACCTTTCTTCTAGAATAAAGTTTTTATTTTTAAAAATAAGTAGAATATAATGTAAAATCTTTAGATTAGCAAAATAGGGAATTATTCTACGATGTATTGTTTTACACTATGAATTAATTATGAATCCAATGATCTCACTTCCAATCTTAGAAGAACCTTGCTAGAAGAAAATATGGAGTTATGAATAAAAGGATAAATTCTGGAGGCAGACCTTTGCAGGTTTAAATCCTGCCACTGCGTTTCCTATCTTTGTGATCTCAGGAAATTTAGAGTCCACTCAGTATGTTTTTCATCTGAAAAATGGTGATGTTAATACTTGCCTTGTAAGTAAAACAGATAACGAAATTATATTAATTATTATATTAAATGAATTATTGTTCTTGTTTAATTGGCACTTTCTAGGTGCCAAAAGACATGGCACTAAGATCTTTACATAGATGATCACTTCATCTTCACTACTACCCTGTGATGTGGGTAATATTTATGATATCTATTTTCCATATGAGGAAATGAAACTTGGAATGTTTAAGTAACCAATCCAATAAAACATGGCTACTAACAGGCTGCTCCAGGATGTGAATCCAAGACTGTGTGCTACAAGGCATATGGATTAGCCACGATGTCGCACTGCCTCCACTCCTGAATGGTCACTAGAGCTTGACCACTGTGTCACACTGCCTCCACTCCTGAATGGTCACCAGAGCTTGACCACTATATGGCACTGCCTCCACTTCTGAATGGTCACCAGAGCTTACCATGATGTCACACTGCCTCCACTCCTGAATGGTCACCAGAGCTTAGCACGATGTCACACTGCCTCCACTCCTGAATGGTCACCAGAGCTTGCTGTTCTCGTTCTTCTTGTTGTCATTACTATTATTGAATGATGACTTTCTACTATTCTTATTTCAGAACATTTCACTTGTTAAACAATACAGTTGACCCTTGAATAACATGGCTTAGAAGTGCACATGTCCACTTATCTGTGGATTTTCTCCCACCTCTGCCACCCTGAGACAGCAAGACCAACCCCACAACCAGCCTACTCAGCATAAAGGTGACAAGGATGAACAACATTATGGTGATCCACTTCCACTCAATGAACAGTAAATATGTTTTCTCTTCCTTATGATTTTCTTAATAATATTTTCTTTTCTCTAACTTACTTTATTGTAGGAATATAGTACATAGTACATATAACGTAAAATATGTGTGAATTGACTACTTACATTATTGGTAAGGCTTACAGTAAACAGTAAACTATTAATAGTTAAGTTTTGGGAGAGTCAAAAGTTACACATGAATTTCTGACTGCACAAGGGGCCTGTGCTCGCAACTCAAGGATCAACTGTGTAATAAAAATCTAACTGTTCATTTTGGCTAACAAATACATTAATCTTGCTTCCCATTCAAAGCTATGCAAACTATCCTCCCTACCATAAACTTCCAGTAGCCATCCTGTCTCCACAATATTGAAATACCATACAGGAAGAGTGTGTACCTGTCTCCTTCATATTGAGACACCAGACAGGATGAGTGTGCACCTTCCTTACATTCTACACACACTCCAGAACTACACTGTGGGTCTCCTAAGGGCAAAACAAAAGCAAATGGGCTAATTCAGAGACAGGGTGTAATTTTTAAATAAGTCAGGAAATATTTGTGAGCTGTAATTTAAACACTAGGTTTCCTAAAGTCTCAGCATCCAGCATTAAAATTTTAGAAGAAATGAGTAACTAAGTACCAATTTATTCCTCTACAATACAAAATAATTTAAAATGCATACTTGAAATCACATCTTTTTTTTTTTTTTTTTTTTTTGGTGAGATGGAGTCTCTCTCTGTTGCCCAGACTGGAGTGCAGTGGCATGATCTTGGCTTACTGCTGCAACCTCTGCCTCCAGTTCAAATGATTCTCCTGCCTTGGCCTCCCAAGTAGCTAGGATTACAGGCACATGTCACTATGCTCGGCTAATTTCTGTATTTTTAGTAGAGATGGTGTTTCGCCATGTTGGCCAGGCTGGTCTCGAACTCCTGACCTCAGGTGATCCACCTGCTTAGGCCTCCCAAAGTGCTGAGATTACAGGCGTGAGCCACTGCGTGGCCAAAATCACGTCTTTAAAAACGGCTTTCTCAGTTTGGAATTTAAATTGCACATTGATCTAAAAATTAATTTATCTCTTAAGTTTGGGGTTACCATTTCAGGGAGATTACTTTTTAGAGTACAGCATAAAAACAAATTAATAAACTGCTTCTCAGTCTTCAATCTAAGTTTATTTAACCTGACGCATTTAACACTGCAGGGTTTTCCTGATACTCACCTCTGATTGGGCTTTCTAGGGTCTTTTTCCACCTGGCAACTTCAGCTTTTTCTATAGCTCTGCTTTCTTGCTAATAACCTAAAACTCTTCAACGGTTTCCCATTGCACTTAAAATAAAATCCTCATTCTTCTCCCTGATTACCAGATAAGGGTTGACCTCTGCTTCATCTTACACCACACTCCCTCAGTAGATTCTAGACATGTTGGCCTTATTGCTGTCTTGAAAACAACAAGTTGACTCTTCCTTCAGAGGTTTTGTGCTCACTCTTCTTTGTCTACACACTCTTCTTCGCTGGTCGTGGTGCCTGGCTCTCGTCGCTGAGCTATCAGCTTAAGGGCTCTATTCTCAGAGGAGGCCTGTCCTGAAACGCCATGGTCAGTCCCCAACACACTCCCCTGCTTTCATTCTCCTGTGCATCACACTCAGCCTCATGTCCCACAGAAATTACAATCCAGACAAAACTGCTATTAAGACTTTCCTTTATTCATCACTAAGCTGACTCTCAAATGTTCTTACTTGCCAACAGGAAAGAGCTACAGGATATGCAGTTGGGTAAAATGAAAGTCGGGGTGCCGAACACGGTGCCCCACATGCTCCAGTCTGTGTTACACACAACAGGGAGGATGAAGTACAGTCATAGGCGCGAATCAACACTGACAAGATGGGAGAGACGTAAAAGACAGCAGCTAGAGGGAGCAGAAAGGAAGGAACTGGAGAGGGGAGGTGACAGGAGAGACCTTCTCAGTTTTAACCTGTGCTGGTGGTCTAGGTTTGAATTCAGCGCAAGTACTGTCCATTCAAGAGAAGCATATATACTAAGCAACTTTCTATTTCTCCTTCACTCCTGCCTGTGAAAGCCTAACTCTAAGAATGAACCTCGTTGCTACTTTCCATGTAGCCAGTGACACAGCAGGCCTGTTACTATTGCCCATCTCCAGGGAAGCCTCACACAGCTCAGCAGGCATCACGGGTTTTTAGGCAGCTTGCCCCCCTACTTTCTGAACCACTATTCCCTGCTCTCTTCATTTCTGAAACTCCTGACCCCATGCCCCACTCACTTCCCTCTGAAGCTTCCCATCAGAAGCCACTGATGAGGACTCCCTCCTCAACCAATCGCTAAATCCACAAATCCACCAGCACCTCTACCGAACTTTTCCCGACACAATGGAATTCAACAAACGGTGCAGGGATCCTTTGACATTCCTTCTCCCTGCCCCTACCCCAGCAACGCAAAACCTAAAACTATAAAACTTCTAGAAGATAACACAGGAGAAAAACCTTTGTCATCTTGGGCTAAGCAAAGATTTCTTAGGACACAAAGAGTATAAAACAAAAGGAAAAAAAAAGATAAACTGTATTTCATCAAAACCAAAACATCTACTTCTTGAAAGATACTATTAATAAAATGAAAAAACAAGCCACGGGTTGAGAGGAAATATTTGCAAAACGCATAGATGATAAAAAACTGATGACCAGGATAGGTAAAGAACTCTCACAGCTGAATCATAAAAAGACAAACAAGCTGTATGACCCTCAGCATTCAACTCCTGGGCATTTACCCAAGAAAAATAAAAACAAGTCTACACAAAAAACTTGTACATGGGCCAGGTGCAGTGGCTTACGCCTGTAATCCCAGCACTTTGGGAGGCCAAGGCGGGAGAATCATGAGGTCAAAAGATCGAGACCATCCTGGCCAACATGGTGAAACCCCGTCTCTACTAAAATACAAAAATTAGCTGGGCGTGCTGGTGGGCACCTGTAGTCCCAGCTACTTTATTTGAAATAGTCAAAAACGGGAAACAATCTCAATGTCAATTAACAGATGAATGTGCAAGCAAATTGTGGTATATACACATAATAATGAGATAATACTTAGCAATACAAAGGAATGACGTATGGATATTTGCAAAACCACGGATTAATCTCAAAATAATTATGTTGGTGAAAAAAGGCCAGACCAACAAACAGTACATACCATGATTTCATTTATATAAAATTCTAGAAAAATGCAAGCTAATCTACCGTGACAGTACATAGGTCAGTGGTTGTCTGGAGAACCAGCTGGGGAGGAGGGAAGAGGAGATACAGATTGCAAAGAGCTTGAGGTAACTTTTGGGGGAGATGGATATTTTCATAATTTTGACTGTGATAATGCTTTCAAAAGTATATACATATGTCAAAATTTACAATTGTATGATCACGTAGCGTTTAGTGTACATAATCATGCCTCAATTAAGGTATAAAATTAAGATAATAATCCAGAAAATAAATACACATACACACACAAATCAAAACCTAAACAGATTTCTGCTGCTGCCCAACATAGGAGAAACAGTTTGGAGTTTGAGTTGAGCCCAAGTTAACTTCCTGCTGAAACAAAAAACAAACACTCATCAGGAAAACAGCAGAATCCACCTTCTCTACAAACTACATTCACGATGTCAGAAACGTAATCTAAAAGTATTAGACATGTGAAGAAACAGAAAACTTTAATCCATACTGGAGAGACAGGCAATCAACTGAGAACATCACTAAGATGAGTCCAAGAAGCTATTATTACTATGTCCAAGAACATAAAGAAAGATATGTTCACTGGCAATCTCAGGAGAGAAATGGAACTATAAAAACAAGCCAGATGGTAACTCCACAACTGAAAAATATTGTATCTGAAATTCAAACTGCATGTGCAGCAGAAAACTCAGTGACCCTGAAGATAGATCAACATAAATTATCAAATTGGAAGAACAGACAAAATAAAGACTGAAAAAAATGAGCAGAACATCAGTGACCTTATGGGACAATATCGAAAGGTCTAACACATGTTAAACTGGAGTCCCAGAAGAAGATGATAGGGTAGGGAAAACATATTCAAAGAAATAAACAGCAAAAAACTTTCCAATTTGGCAAAAGACATAAATACACATTAAAGAAGTTCAGTAACCCCCAGGCATTGAGGAAAACAAAAGAAAGAAAACCACACCTAGGCAGATCCTACTTAAATTGCTGAAAGCCAAACATAAACAGGAAGGCCTGAAAGCAAACAGAGAAAAACAACACATGAGATCCACAGAACAATAAGATAAACGACATCTGACTTATCAGAAACACTGGAAGTTATCGGACAGTGGAAAGATATCTGTAAAGTGCTGAAAGGAAAAAAATCTATCAGTACTGAATTCTATAACCATGTTTTCATGGACTTTTTGGAGAAATGGCTGATTTCATGTCTCAGCCATGACACACACAAGATGAACCTGACTTGTTGCATCAGATAACAAAGAATCTCTATCAACAATCATTAGGATCAAGTAGAAAGGAATAGAAGCAAATATGAAAAGGCTCCTGTTAGTTAAAGACTGGGCAACTGGACTCCAATATGGACAAGAATTGAGGTGGATTAAAACCCACTAAATATGCTTAAATCAATAAGTTCATAATGAAATAAAAATTTAATTGGTACCTTTTGTAGGTGACAATGACTCATTCTGTTAAGTTGAAAACAATGTATAAAAGAAATCAAGCATTTGTTCTTTTTGTTTTTTTCTATATGAACCATACCTCTGGGCAACCAAATAGTATATGGGGGGAAGCATCTCTTTATAAAATAATTCCATAAAATATACAAATACAATCATAAAATAACACATATAAAATGTGTACATCAAAAGTGTAGGGGTTACTTTTGGAGGCAAGAAGAGGCTATGAAGGATGGGGCAAATGCACAATTTTATTCTATCACAGATCACACGCTCCTATCATACCAACCATTTATAAAAAATAATTTTCAAATGCTTAAGAATTCATTTCCTGAATTTTTCTTATTTTTTCAGACAGGGTCTGGCTCTGTCACTGACCCAGGCTGAAGTGCAGTGGCGCGATCTCGGCTCACTACAACCTCTGCCTCCCAGGTGTCAGCGACCCTCCCACCTCAGCCTCCCAAGCAGCTGGGACTACAGGCATGTGCCATCACACCCAGCTAATTTTTATATTTTTTGTAGAGACAGGGTTTGGCCACTTTGCCCAGGCTGGTCTTGAACTCCTGAGCTCAAGCAATCTGCCTGCCCTGGCCTCCCAAAGTGCTGGGATTACAGGCATGAGCCACCACTCCTGACCAAACTATAATTTCAGAAAGTGAATTTCAAAATATGTAACTGCCTTTAGTAGCCATATTTAGCATGAGATGGATTGGGAAGCACGAACCAAGGCTGCATAATAATCATTATGAAATAAATAATAAATTATCTGGAAAATGGCCATTTGTCCAACATTTACTAAGTGCCTACTAAGCACTGTACACTATTATAAATGCTAGGAATGAAACAGTGAATAAAATTGACAAAAACATCTCTTCTCATGGATTACATTCTAGTAGAGGAAGAAAATAAACTAAATGAGTAAAATAAAGCGCAGCCATAATGCCTGGGGCAGAAAAGTGGAATACAACACAATGGGCAGGTGAACCGCATCCTGTTTCCTCGCATCATTCTCAAATGGAGGGTATCTAAGGTTCTTGATCAACAGCAAAGACAGGGGTAGGAATGGAGGAGGTGAAACCAGGCCAATACCCAGCAGACGGCCTTATCTCAGATGTGACTTCAGGAATTGGGGATGTTGGAATATGAGTCCCTATTATTCTCCCCCAATCTGGAGCTGGCTGAAGAAAATGCCCATATCAGATGATTTCAGAAATCCCTGCTGCCCTCCTGGAACCCAGAATCGACATGGCAGGATCTGAAGGCAAGATGTGTATGTATAAAAGAGACATCATACTTTAAATAAGGTGTTCCAGAAAGGCCTTGATGAGAAGGTGACAAATGAATAGAGCTTTAAGATGGTGAAGAGGCCAGCAGTAATGTAGGATACACGCACATGTACATATGCACACACACACACTCACATGTACACTCAGTTACACGCATGCATACTCACACATGCGCGCATGCGCACACACACACACACACACAGACATGCAGCAAAAGGCTCTGGTGTCATCACCAAGTCTCCGGCCATCTAACTTAAACAGGAGACAAAGGATAACTTTTATAACCCCTATGCACCCTCAATTGTCATTCACACTTGTTTGCTGTAAGATTCATTAAGAAACAGTAAAAACAGGGACCTGGGCCATCACACAAGCCTGGCTTTGTAACTTGGCTCTCCCACGTAGGAAATGTATGACCTCAGAGAACTGTGGAACTTCTCTGTGCCTCGGTGTTTTCACCTAAAGTGAGGATACTGGTACCTACCTCAGAGTGGCTGTGAAAATTAAGTAGCTGATGTATGTGAAGCAATAAATACAGAATATAACACCCTGTAGATGCTCAAAAAAAGCTGGTTCATTCCTAAACTTCAATACTAAGACCCCTCGTGCAAAGCCCCACTCACAGAGTTGATATCGAGGGCTATAGCAATAGTCAACTGCTGTAACTGTTTGAAGCCTGATTATATCAGGTCTTCAAAATCAAATACTGTCTGAAGGCACTGTGGGTCAGTTTTATTACAACTACAAGAGACTAAATATTTTGCTTATACTGTTATTTTGCTATGTCGTATTTCTTGAAACAAGTGAGCTATAAGGGCTTGGTCATTTTGGGTCAGACAGTATTGTCAATGAAGACATAAGGAAGGGGAAAGGGCCTGGCATGGTGGCTCACACCTGTAATCCCACCATTTTGGGAGGCTGAGGTGGGAGGATCACCTGAGGTCAGAGGTTTAAGACCAGGCTGGCCAACATGGTGAAACCCTATCTCCACTAAAAATACAAAAATCAGCCAGGCATGGTGGCACACAGCTGTAATCCTAGCTAGTCAGGGAGGCTGGGGCAAACAGTCACTTGAACCTGGGAGGCAAAGGTTGTAGTGAGCTGAGACTGTGCCACAGCACTCCAGCCTGGGTGACAGAGTGAGACTCCATCTCAAAAAAAAAGGGAGGGGGAGGGTAAGAACTGTTTCTTTATAATATGAATAACAATAAATTGTTTTAATTATGTTGCAAGGTAGAGGAAGAGACTGTTCATTTTCCATTCATTTCCTATCTGAGGATACTCAGTTTTCTACCTCACTCCACTTTGAAGAGAACTGGTTTCAGATAAGCAGCAGAGCCAAAAGCACACCTCCACCAGCACTCATGTTTTACTCTTCTACAAGTAAAACAGTATCTCGGATGACTTAAAAGCAAAAACAATATACACACACACACACACACACACACACACAAAGCTTATAATGTACCAGTGAAATCTGAGGATGATAATGTTGACATTAAAATAATTCATAACTGCTAACATGTGCTGGCCACATGAATATGTCCTGGCTACCATTCTAAGCGTGTCATACACATTAAACTCACTGCAATCCTAAAGTAAGTTCTCATTAATAGTAGCTGTATTGAGACGCAGAACAAACAAAAAGACCAAACTTAGGTAATAATCTAAGACAATGTTCAACATGACACAGGTAGGAATTTGGCAATCAATGAGATTTTTCTGCCTCCCAGTCCAGGAAGTACCTAATCAGTAAGGACCAGAACTAGTGAAAAACTAGTGAAGTATACATGCAAGAACAACCCCTGCTAATGATAATAACTGTAGCCTAGCTGACATAAATGATTACATGGTCTAGGAGGTTCTAAAGCATCAAATGCCAGGAAGAAAAACTAAATGTAAAATCCGGGACAGAACCAGAATCTAAGCCCAAATGACATGCTATTACTGGCAATCGCTTGAAACAGCATTCATTTCTTTGATGACTTGCAAACCAGTGGCTTTAGAATAAAGAGGACGATCTTAATATTCTATTACAAAAATTCTTTGGGAAAAGACAGGACTCTTCACAGCCAGGCCAATCGTATTTTGATTATATATTTTGAATTATATCCCATAATTCTTTTGCTATTCGTAATAAAACAGAGCCCAAATGTTCATGTGCTGCTGAGGCCAATCAAACCTCTTTGTAAGCTGTGAACTCCATAAATCCTCAAATTCCACTCTTCCCTACTCCTACCTTCCCCAAATAATGCAACTAGCAAAGTTTCTGAGAAATCTCTAAGGTTAGCAGGAAAAAAAAAAGTTCAGAAATGTTGAAAAGAACCCGGGGGTGTAATATAGCTGAAAATCAAGCGAGTTTCTTCCTAATGAATTTAGAAAGCTAATAGTACTTTCATAACCTCTCTAATTTTCTCCTACCTTTTTCTTTCTTAACCTTAACAAAAACATCACTTAAGATACTGAGGTAAATAATCACATAAAAAAACTGAGAGCTAAGAGCTTTTCTTAGATATTTATACCCGTGTGAAAGAAAAAAGTCATTATTTCCCTCAAATCAAAATACAATTACCCTTTCATGAAATAACTCACAAATAGGATGAAGAATTCAAGCAACATAAAATCAAAATGCCCTTTAAAACATTAGAACAGGTCTGAGTAGAGTCCTGTGACATCCACAAATGATACACTATCCAGGGTCCACTTCCACACTCCAAAGACTGTGTGGCACCAACCCCCTTTCTCTCTGGGAGTACCCATGACTACTCAGCAGGCGTCCTGCCAACTTCTCCTCCAGTTCCAGAGAACTTTCTCCTGGACAGATTTGTCTAAGGGAACAGCCGGAAGAAACTGTTCTAACTTGCTAATGGGATAAAACTATGTACCTGTGATAGGGAAGACAAAGTTTCAGAAATGTTGAAAATGTAGATGACATTTAAAAGTGAGCTGTGGCTGTTCCATTGTGAAGAACACAAAGAGCTGAGGAATAGCATCCAACTCAGCAAAAAAGTCACTCCTATCGTTCAGGAAAGAGGGAAGTTTTGATATTCATATGTGTTGTTTTACTTTTGTCTTCCTCAATAACATAAAGGAAACTATCAACCAACATTCATGTTGGAACTATATTAATCTGTCAGTTTTAATGGTGGTTTGCTTACGGACATAAGAGTTAGGAAACATTAACAAAAGCATTCTCTGAGAATCAGTTGGCTACATGGAATTTACTACAAAGGATATTATTTATCTCATTAGTATTTGTAAATTGTTTACTACACATTTTTATGTTAGTAAAATAAACTTGTAAAGCATTCTTTCTGCTGCTTCATTTTTTTGTTTGTTTTTAGAGGAACAGTTGTTAAACATTTACCAGAACACCAGTGAGTGGTGAGACTTAAAAATAAAAAAATAAAATAAAAATAAAAATCAGCTCTCGAGACTTAAAAAAAATAAAAATTAAAAAAAATTAAAAAAAAAAAAGAGCACCAGTGAGTGGGACCCTCATCAAGTTGGATTCAGAGTCCTTTAGATAAAACCCTAATCTTTGACAGCTTCCCTGCTACTTGGTATAACAAAATGTTCCAGGTCACTTTGCAGATTTTCTGCCCCATACTTGGAAACAGCCATTTTTCTTAGGAGCCCTTGTTCCTTTCAGAGGGAAATAAATTCAAGGCAACAATCTGGCTTTACTGGTGCTCAGTGTTACAGGGTTGGTCACTGCTTCTAGGCTTCTGCTCTGAACTTTTGTTATTCGGATATTGGACCACCTGGACTGGTCCTATAATTAAAAAAAAAAAAATTTTAGTAGAGCGAGGGCTTCAACATGTTTGTCAGTCTGGTCTCGAGCTCTTGACCTCAAGTGATCTGTCTACCTTGGCCTCCCAAATTGCTGAAATTACAGGCATGAGCCACCAGACCCAGCCAAATCTTTTCTGATTCTGCTTTTTCTAGGATTTCTTTACCTTTATGTTCTAGCTCTCTATTGCATTTTTTTAAAAAATGTCTGCTACCATAATTTTCCATTTCCAAGAGGTCTTTTGGCCTGGAATGCTGCTTCTGTGGCTTCCCCTTCTTCTTTCCCCCCATTTCCTCCTTTAAAATAGCACCCTGCTCTTGCTTCCTGGTTATCTTTTCTTGTCCTCTCTTAGAATACTAGTAAAGAACTATTTCAAGTCAATTCCCCTTGCATGACTGTTTCCTCTAAGTTGCTTTTTAGTTGGTTTTGTTCTCTTTCACATTAGAGGTTTTCTTCCTTTGTCTGGTAATCCTTTAGAATGGAACTAAAAAACTGATGGGGAGCTCTGAGTATGTCAGTGGGGCTTGGGGCTTGGGAAGTGGGGACTCCACTGTAGAGGAACAGGACTGAGCTGTTCATTTGGGAAGTGCCTACCATCAATATCTTTAGGTATTCTATGTTGGTTTGGTCAGAATGCCTAAAGAAATCTCGAATCTCCTCCCCAAAGGATGAAGAAATGGCTGCCAGCATCTCAAGTGGAAGAAGGCTGGACATCTCGGCATCTGGTGTATTCACATTCCATGAATTCCCCCTTGTTTTCAGGATGCCATCCCTGCCTTCTGGTCTAGTGCGTCGCCATAGGCCTCAGCCCACAGTTCCTTTGTTTTGCTCTTTGAAGTAGGTCTTTTGTAGAGGCAGTGGTTCAGCTGCACCAAACCAGGGAGGAAATCCATGTATCCATTTGCTTCTTAAAGAGATTTTCAACCAATTCTTCCCCTCACTTCCAGAAGTACCTGGTCCCACAAAGCCTGAGGCTCTGAATGGGTCTTAGGTTTCCTCATTGCTGGCTTGGGATTCAGTTGTACTGGGTCTCCTAAGTTCTTTACCGTATGACCCTCAACTTCCCAGTTTCAAAAAATGTTACTCTTGCCTTTTATCCCATTCTATTCATTCTTTTAGACTTACAAACGTAACAACTACATCAACAACTAAAACTCCTTCACTGTCATTTTAGCATGGTGATATAAGGGAGCTTAGGTGAATATGTAGATTTAATTCTCCATCTTTAACCAGAAGTCGAAAGTGTTTTACAAACACCACTTTTGCCGTCTCACTCTGTTCATCAACAACACTCAGTGGTTCACAAGTTCACACTACAATCTAAATTTTCCAAATGGCTTCCATTCTACTGTAATACACTACTGATCTATTTATGGATCTGAATATTTACTCTCCTTCATACTCCAGGAAGCCCCTTTCAAATACACATGGAAACACACACACGTTTTCTTCCCTACTTTCCTGATTTCTTAGTGAAGCTCCTGTTAGAGGGCTCTTTTCAGTTCTCTTGATTGCCATTTAAATCTTATCCTTCAAGGTCCGGGTTCAGGTCAAGAACTATCTCCTCCACAGGCTTCTTCCAGTTGCTTTACCTCACAGAAGTCCTTCCTCATTCTGAATCCATACTATACTCATGCAGTAATGAAAGTGTTTTGTTTATGTTAGTTTTGTCTCTTCAGTATGTTAACTTCTTAAGAGCCAAAACTCACATACAGCTTAAATGAGTATATGTTGCTGCGCTTAGCATAACAGTGAATACCTAGGAATTGTTTGGGGGCAAATGTTTCCTTCCAGTTATCTTATGTAGGCAGTTTGGGGCTGCTATTATTACAAGTCAAGAACTAACTTAAAATATAGACTCTGCATGTTTGCAAATATGTGTTGGCTGACCAGAATTCCTCTGTAGTACTAAATTCTCATGAGCCTTGAATATATTATCCCTGTAAACCTGATGGTTCTTACTTCTTATTCAATTTCCAAATCCCTCATTCAAGGGGTTGAATCATTTCAGTAATGAAACTGGTCACTGGATCCAATTGCAAGTGTATTGAGTGATACGCTGGTAAATGTTTAACAATGGCTGAGTGAGGGGAAATGCTTGCGTGTGTTTCTTGAAAGTTTTATTGACATAAAGGATGCCTAGCACATAATTTACAAATAAAAAGGACATTCTTTATTATAAATTCCATACAGCCAATTGATTCTCACAGATGTTTTTACTGACATTTCCCAAACTTATATATCAGTGGCCAACCTGTGGTTGCAACTGATGAATGAATGCAGTCCTGATATGAATATTGGTTTAGACTAGAGAACAGCACACTTCTACTTAAAGGGCCAGACAGTAACTATTTAAGGCTTTTGGGATATAGAGTCTCTGTCACATCTCATCTTCTCCATTGTAGTGCCAAAGCAGCCACAGATAATATGTAAACAAATGTGTTCCAATAAAACTTTATTTACAGAATCAGGCTGCAGGCCAGGCAGTTTGAGGACCTCTAGTTTAATCTAAAGCAAAACAAGGAAGGGGTATGTCAGAATTTCACTTGTCAATGATGTGAGCAACTTATTTGCTGAATCATATGACAGCTAAAGAATATTTCCTCATTTTTATACCATTTTTGGTACTACTTACAATGGAACAGCTACGGATACTATACATTTTCAAGTTTAATCTACATTTTCAACATTTGTCACCACTACCTCCTGAAGTCTAGACAATAAAAAAGACAATAAATCATGCCATCATCAATAGCATTTGCTGACTGCTGTGACATAAACACTCCTACAATGGCCAATTTCAAGCCACCAATGTTCCTTCATGTGGAGTTGGGAGGTGTTCAGTGGCAGTTATATAGTATTTTTGCCAAACTGTACAATAAACTAACCTCAAAAATAAGATAACTAGAAAGTGATGGGGTTCGAGCATCTTTGCTTTTAATGTAATTTACTTAATTATAGGTTTACATGATTTAGTTTTTAATAAAGTCTGTGTTTAACAACCAGCCCACAAACTTCCTGAATACTGAAAAATATTTGCCAACTGACTCTCAAAAATGAGCCAGCTCCAACACACCACTGGTCCCATATGCCCAAAATGGGACAATCTGAACATCAATGGACAATAAATGGACTAATATCTATCAAATCTGTTTAGATCCATGAGATCATAATGACACTTTAAAAAAGCATGTGCACAACTAGTTGGTGACTACTGGAAGAAGGCAAAAAACAAACTCATTATTTTGAAAACTGATGAGTGAAGAAAAGGGATCAAGCATTTATCTAGCTTTTCATATATAAACTCTACCACCAGGAAACCAAATAGTAGATGATGGGAAGTTTCTCTTTATAGAAGCACTCAAGCTTGTGAAAAAAAAAAGATAGAATTAGACTGCTACCAATTTGCAACTCCTATTGACTTAATGGTTCAGTGTTTGCCAAAATCACACCCACACACTCACAAATGATATTATGTGTACCGTGATGGAGTTCCACACTCCTAGCTATGAAGTAGTCCTGCCAAAACAATTGAGCATGACATTTCAAGTCATCAAGCTCTTAGAAGCAACTACCAATTTATGGGATAAACAGAGGACCATGTGAAACAAAACCATTAGCATGCTATAAGCAAAATTCAGACTACAAAAAACTCTACAGGACAAACGACACAGTTTCTGCAACAAATATGAAAATGTAAAAGGGAAGGAGAAAATGAGAAAGAGAGGGAGAGAGAGAAATCAACCAATCATAATATGTGGGTGTTATTTGGATCCTAGTTCAAAAACAGTAAATAATAAACCAACAAACGTTAACAACATTTGAGAGAAAATTTAAAATGTGGAAAGACTGGTTATTTGATGATATTCAAGAATTAGTGGCTGGTGAGGTGGCACACATCTGTAATCCCAGCACTTTGGAAGGCTGAGGCAAGAGGATCTCTTGAACCCAGGAATTCAAGGCAGCAGTGAGCTATGATCACACCACTGCACTCCAGCCTGGGCAACAGAGTGAGACCCTGACTCTGGGGGCCATGGAGTTAAGGCCGGGCATGGTGGCTCAGGCCTATAATCCCAGTGCTTTGAGATGCCGAAGTGGGAGGATCGTTTGAACCCAGAAGTTCAAGACCAACCTGGGCAACACAGAGACCTACTAAAATTTAAAAAAACAAAAACCCCAGGCACAGAGGCTCATGCTGGTAGTCCCAGCTACTTAGGAGGTGTGAATATTGCTGGAGCCTGGGAGTTTGAGGCTGCGGTGAGCCAGGACTGCACCACTGTCCTCCAGCCTGAGTGACAGAGTGAGACCCTCTCTCAAAAACAAAAGGAAGAAAAAATAATGATTAATTTTAAGGGTGTGATAATACTATTGTAGATATGCCAAAAATAGTTATATTTTAGAGTTATGTACTTAAATGTTTGTGGGTAAAATAAAATCAGGTTATCAGGGCTTTTCATCAAGCTAACATGAACAGGGCAAAGGGAAAGAGGCATAGATGAGTAAGACTGGCTGTGAGTAGACATGGGTGAAATAGACACATGGAAGTTAATTGTTGCAGTCTGTTTACTTTTACATACTTGAAAATTTCCTATGATTGAAAAAAAAGTTGTTTTCACATGAAAATGCTTCAATTCCTCTCACATAACATAAATATGTACAAAGTGCCACAAAGACAGAGATGACAGTATAGCTAACTTAGATGTCTGAGGGAACTGGAAAATAAACCTGAAACTCTAAAGCTAAAATTGTATCTCTTAAATATTAGAATATGTATTATAAGGCTGATATTTTAAATAGTATTAGAATGTGCATGTGTGTGTGTGTGTGTGTGCACGCGCATATATACGTATTTTCTTTTGAGATGGGGTCTCACTCTGTTGCCAGGCTGGAGTGCAGTGGCGTAATCTCAGCTCACTGCAAACTCTGCCTCCTGGGTTCAAGCAATTCTTGTGCCTCAGCCTCCCAAGTAGTTGGGATTACATGCATGTGCCACCATGCCCAGCTAATTTTTCTATTTTTAGTAAAGAGCAGGTTTCACCATGTTGGCCAGGCTGGTCTCAAACTCCCGACCTAACTGGTCTGCCTGCCTCAGCCTCCCAAAGTGCTGGGATTGGAGGCGTAAACCACTATGCCCAGCCTTAAATAGTATTAGTTTTTAACTTTAAATTTATACATGGTATAGCTTTTGTCTCCAACATGACTTCCCCAAATTGATATCAATTGTCCTATCAATTGCATATTAAAATGAATGCAGCATTTTCTCATTCATGAAAGGAAATCAATGAAAAGAGTCATAACTATCCAGTTTGCTTCTTTATTAAAACATAGTAAGGATTTAATCCACAGGTATATCACTAAGAATAGAAAATAACACTGAGTTTTGTTGCTGTTGGCTATGCAATTTACCCTGGCCCAGATAGAGAGGATTCATCAGGAAATGGGAGAATACACATTTTAAGCAAAGCCTGTAACTTGTCACTCAATGAATCCCAACAATTTTTAACAAATAATGGCCCCTAATTTTTAACAAGGCCAGGCACAGTGGCTCACGCCTGTAATCCCAGCACCTTGGGAGGCCAAGGAAAGTAGACTGCCTGAGCTCAGGACTAGAAGATTAGCCTGGACAACATGGGGAAAACCCAGTATCTACAAACAATATGAAAATTAGATGGGCATGGTGGTGCACACCTGTGGTCCCAGCTACTCAGGAGGCTGAGGTAGGAGGATCACTTGAGCCTGGGAGGAAGAGGTTGCAGTGAGCCGAGATCATGCCGCTGCACTCCAGCCTGGTGACAGTGTGCGACACTGTCTCAAAAAAAAAAAAGTTTACATGAACCCCCCAACAGTTGTTGTACTTTTAATATATGTTAATTGGGGCAATATACAATAACAGAAAGCTATGAATTAAGCAATACTAAATGAAGTTGAATTTTATAAGCCACAACTATTTTGCATTTAAAATACAACTATACGATTTTTTAAAATTTAGCCTACATACAATGCTTATGCAGCATAAATTCACACATCCCATGCAGTAACCCTAAGTCTTCCCAGAAGTGCAAGACCTAAAGGATGATACCAATGGCATAACATATCCCAAATCTTCTTTATGAATCACTGAACATTTAGGATGATGCCTTACAAATGGGAATATTATAGTAACAGAATCTAAAGACAAAAATAGCTCAGTAATTTTTTTAAAAAGCTCTTCAGAGTCAGACAGCCTGAATTCAAATCCTAGCGCTACCAGTTTCTAGCATACCTCAAAAATTATCCCTACACCTTATTTCGCTCATCTACAAGGAAAAAAAAAAGAAAATAATAGTACTTCCTTCATAGGGTTATTTTAAGGATTCAATGAGTTAATATATGTAAAACACTTAGTACCTAAGTAAACGTTAAATAAGTGTTGTTTCATTAATTCTAGAATTTAGCCTCCTGTCCCTCAGAGTGCGATATAAACTCAACATGTTTTATTTCTTTTTGTTACTAAAATTTAGAAAGACAAAGCTGAAAAAGGAAGGTCTCAGAATCACCCTACTGGGAAACATTAGTTAAACTATAAACATACGTTTACTAATAAGCTGTACTGGCATAGTAGGCTAAATACCACTTTGGCAGCCTTGACAACTGTGCAGTATTTATAAGAGTTATGAAATGTGGCATATAGAAATGTAAAGGCATATCGACATAAAGTTTATGCCAAATTTGAGGCGTAAACTTTATTTTTCCAGAGCATTTTTCTTTAATACCACTGAGGACAATCCTAGCTGCCCTTTCCTTTCCAACAAAGCCAGGTTCAATAAAAATGAAAACACTAACAACCTCATTTGAGGCTGAACTTTAAGAAATCCTTTAAATGCAAAACTAAGCCCATCCCTGCTTCATATTTAATTTGCAATAGGATATCTAGCAGCTGTCAAGGGACCTGGAAGGGTTTGTTGGCTGATGACTGGATGCCTGCTGAGAAGGGCTCCACACACAGGTAATACTCAATTGCAGACAAAATCTTAAGACCCACATCTCGCTCTCCTTTAAAGTTAATCTGAACAAACTGTACATGACAGGAAACGAAAAAGGAGCCTTTCTTCTTTACCATGGCATTGGGACTTCCTGAGTTTTTCATTCCATTACTGATTGGTCCAGAACTATTTCCTTCTAACTATTCCCAATTGTGTATGTCAGACGTAATTAGGACTGTACACTAAAGAGAAGTGGTAAAATGTAATAATGCCATTAAATCTGAGAAATATTTTTTACTTTAACCCTCAGTGTATCAGGAAAAACAGCCAGTAGTTAACATCTGGCTCCAATGAAACCTTTATATTGTTAGGCTATTTAATGAAGAATGCATAGAAATATGAATAAAAAGACAGTGAAAACAATTTTATTAGAAATATATGCCAGGCACAGTGGCTCACACCTGTAATCCCAGCACTCTGGGAGGCCAAGATGAGTGAAACACCTGAGGTCAGGAGTTTGAGATCAGCCTGGCCAACATGGTGAAACCCTGTCTCTACTAAACATACAAAAATTAGCCAGGCTTACTGGTGATTGCCTGTAATCCCAGCTATGCAAGAGGGTGAGGCAGGAGAATCACTTGAACCCAGTAGGTGGAGGTTGCAGTGAGCCCAGGTTGCACCACTGCACTCCAGCCTGGGAGACAGAGCAAGTCTGTCTCAAAAGAAAAAGAAAATTTAACAAGAATCTAAACATGCCAGGCATGATAGCTCCCATCTGTAATCCCAGCACTTTGGGACGCCAAGGCGGGAGGATCGCGGGAGGATCACTTGAGCTCAGGAGTTTGAGATCAGCCTGGGCAACACAGCAAGACTCCATCGCCACAAAAATAAAAAATTAGCTGGATGTGGTAACACATGCCTATAGTTCCAGCTACCCAGAAGGCTGAGGCAGGAGGATGACTTGAGCTTAGGAAGTCAGGGCTTCAGTGAGCTATGACTTCACCACTACACTCTAGCCTGTACGACAGAGCAAGGCCCTGTCTCAAAAATAAGAATTTAAACACATGTAGCCTTTTGTATCAGGTAAATTTTGGTGCTTAACACCATAAAATATTTTTAAACTATCATATATCCTTTCAGAACAAGATGGTCTAGGTTCTTGTCACAAAAATATTGCTCGATAAAGGCCTTCCTATTGAATGACTAGATGAGAGACATTTTTTGTTTGTTCTTAGAAATACGTCAATTCATATTGACAAATATGAAATATGTCACGTCATCTGAATTTTCTCATAATTCCTCTAGGAAGTTGTAATCTGAAGACCCAAAGTCTGAAATTTCACTTATCTGGCCAATTCTATCATCATCGTCATTAGCCAGAAATGCTATCTCTTTGCATTTATTTTGATTTAATAACTGTGAAACATGTCAGATTTTTTCTTGTCCATTTTAAGTGGAAAATGAAAAATTATAAATTTCAACTATATTCAAATGAAGGCTAAAAGTAGACTAAAAACAAGGTGTTTCCAGTCCTTTTTAATACATTCTTGAAATATAATGTTCTGGGTGCCACAGTAAGAAAAGGAAGACAATCTATTTCACTATTTTATCTTCATTATTTAGGTGATTTCATCATTATTCACGTTCTTATTTCAGTCTTTTTTAGCATACTTGGAAATAACTGATGAGTAATGATGAATGATAATAATTCCTATAATGATAAAATAATAAAATGTTTCAAGATGCAGGAAATATGATCCCTGAAGTCTCATCATGACTTAGATTTATAGGCGGTCCAGTGGACATTTGGTGATAGCAAGAGAGAATAAGTTTTTTTCAGTTTTTCAAATGATCAATTTTCTCCTTTTTCTTTTGTTAGCCTCTAGGAAAGAATAAATGCCAATCTTTTCAATTAGTCAAAACCACTCAAAATTGTAATAGTTAAAACTGTTCAAAAACAAAACTTGAAAACAAAACTGGAGCCAATGGACCCCAACAGGACCCCAAGGGTCAAGAACGCTTTGCCTCAAATTATCTTAAATGTTGGTACCAGAAGGACTGAAAACCACAAATGCAAATAAAGCACCTATTAAATTAGAAATATTATTTTCAATGAAAGGATAGACTATAACGGGTGTTCCAAATTACCAGTAGTACTATAAATTAACACAACACTTTTTGAAGGAATGGTATCAAAAACTATTTTTAAAAACTTAATCCTTTTAAACTCAGAAATCAAACTTTTTCAACCATAAGAAATAATCTGTTGCCTTCAATGCATTCGAAAATAAATAGAAATAAAAATTAAAATAAAAAATCTGAAATGTCTAGAAAACTATATCAATAAACGTATTTATTGCAATGATATTCCTAAAAGTGAAAAGTCAGAAAAGACTAAGAAACGCAGGACTAAGGAATGGCCTATCATACAGCCAATTTAAAATGATGGTGAGAAGACTATACAGCAACACAGAATACGGTTCTTCATCTTTATTTCAGATGAGACCTTTCACTTTTACTCTAAATCTGAACAGATACTGCTATAAGGCAATACTCACAGATATTCACCAAGTAAGCATTTAAGATAAAAATATCAAACAAACTTGAATATTTTCATATTACCACCTATCCCAAACGTATTCTCACCTCCACACACCCTTTTGTGACTGCCAAAACCACCCAAACCAAATCATTTCAGTGCATTTTATGCAGTTTTGGTTCACCCCTACACTGAGCACTGCCCAGCAAATAGATATTAGTTAATGACCGGCATATAGTAAGTGACTTAATTAAATGAAAAATGTAGTACATACAATTAAACACTACACTTCAGCTATGCTAAAGCAGGCACTGTGTGCACACACATATACACACATACGAAGCCAAAAAAATAACGGTAGTTATATTCCTATGGGAGATTTTTTTTGGTAGTTCTCACATTTCAACTAAAAATTTTAAAGCAAAATGACCCACCTACCAAATTGTTTAATCTAAGCTAAAAACAATACACTTTGAAATGCTATTCCAGGGAGACTGCTGGGACACTGGTGTCATCATACATTCATTACAGCACTGTAAACTGATACAACTCTTTTGGAAAGCAATGTGTAATATGTGTCAAAAAAACATAAATGTGTTTATACCTTTGGCCTAAAAACTTCTACCCTGGGAATTTATCACAAGGAAATAACATAAAAGAAAAACATGTGCAAAGATATTTGATGTAACATTGTAATATTTTAAAATATTTAAAATGCCCAACAATAAAAAATTGGCTAAGTAACTAATGGCATATTCTTTTAAAAACAGGAAATATAAAAAATACACAAGAACAAGGAAAACATAACAAATAATAAGTTAAAAAAAAGCAGAACATAAATAATGCTGAATAAAAAGAGCAGAACTAAGTTGTGTTAATTGATCCAACTAGCTAAATATTATCTTCATAATGGAAAAAGAGATGCACACACTAAGAAGAAGAAAAGTTGCTGTGTTAGAATGAGAGAAATGTGTTAACATTTTTAAAGTATCTTGTAATGGGACTCTGGCAACAATGTTTAAAAATCAAAATATGAAAGGAAAATGGAGAATAATGGACAGTAATTTAAATTTCTGAATAGAAAATTTAGAGTTTTAGATAGAATATCATAAAGCTTTTATTTAAAAAAATTCTGTTTTAGATAGATAAATTTCCTCAAGGCAAACAAATATTAAGTATATTCATATGTAACTGTTCTTACAAAGTTCCAGAGAAGCCAAATTATGAACAAATTGTTACTATCCTTTCTAAAACAAGCCATTAATGGCTTAAAGTCATATGCTTTTTCTCAAGATTTTAAAAACATTCTTTGACATCTAATTGGATATTCATTAAGTAACAGAAATGGAAAGAGTGCCACCTACTGAATTGTAATCACTGCCATATAAAAAAGGAGTTCGTTTGCTTATTTATGCTATAGAATTTGAAGTCCACAAAGAGTAAAATGGATGATAAAATATTACTAACAATACAATAATGTATTTAACCATCATATTTTCACTACATAATACGTGGTGAAAATGAATTATAAATTTAAACCAAGTCTGATTACATGAGAGAAATGATCAATTAATGCATGCTAATTCTACATGTGACATAAGCACAAAATATCAATAATTAAGCAACGCAATCATCCAACAGCTAACCACAGTGTTCACAAAAAAAAGAGAGAAAGAGAATGAGACGGGATACACACAACAGGAAGAGAGAAAAATCATTATACTTTTCTCGTGTGGTAAAACTAGATACAAATAACTACATGTAAGTAGTATTTTAATTAAAACATCTTAAATATGTCTAAGGGTTCAAAAAGATTAAAAGTTACTTAAAAGCAGATGACTACAACTAAAAGCAGATAAAAAAATGATGGAAGACAAATGCAGACATTGAAAAGATGACTGTAGCCAGGAACGGCGGTGACTCATGCCTGTTATCCCACTACTTTAGGAGGATGAGGTAGGAAGACTGCTTGAGCCCAGGAGTTCAAGACCAGTCTGAGCAACACAGCAAGACCCCACCTCTACAAAACACAAAAGTTAGCTGGGCATGGTGGTGCACACCAGTAGTTCCAGCCACTAAGGAGGCTGAGGTGGGAGGACTGCTTGAGCCTGGGAATGTGAGGCTGCAGTGAGCTACATGGCACCATGGCACTCCAGCCTGGGTGACAGGGCAAGACCCTGTCTCAAGAACATATTCACAAGGTCCAGCCTGTCCAGTTCCATGGGAAAGGTAGAGCAGAGCCTCACTTAACCAGAATACGGTAAAAGCCCCAAACAGACACAGAATAAGCCCTAGCAGGTGCACAGCATGTCAGAATTCCCAGATTAGAAAGAATTCCAGTGGGTACTATTACAAGTCCATATATTTACTGTACTGTGTTTCTTCAGAAAACATAGTATGACAACCATTGTAGTCAGTGCTGATTTTTGAGAAACAGATTATAAATGTGGGCCTGCCCTCGGAAAATCATATCTCAGATCTGTAAACATTGATATCTAATTTGATTATAATAATTACCCAATGGAAGTTATTATTCCCATTTTACAAATGATGAAACTAGGGCTTAGAAGAGGAAATAACAGATAGACCTTACTGGGGAAAAAGTGAAAAAATGGCTTTGAATTGTCATGCTTCGATGACATACCAAACTATTAAATCTTTGGTAGTCAAACCATGACATGACAATAGTGACTATTAGATATCATTGGACATATATATATATATATTTATATATATATCTTATATTTATACATATAGATAGATAGATATAGCTTTAAGCCCCCATCTAAAAAAATTTAAGGTTAGTGTTTAATCTTTTAGAATAAAACTGATTTTAGTTTTTCTTTTACAGCAATTCTGTTCTAGGAACTCAAATAATATTAATTCAGGGCTGGGTGTGGTGGCTCACACCTGTAATCCCAGCACTTTGGAGGGCCAAGGCCCGAGACTGCTTGAGGCCTGCAGTTCCAGACCAGCCTGGGCAATATAGTGAAACCTCATCTCCACAAAAAATTAAAAAATTAGGTGAGTGCGGTGGTGTATGTCTGCAATCCCAGCTGGTGGTAGGATTGCTTGAGCCTAGGAGGCAGAGGTTGCAGTGAACTACGATCGCACCACTGCACTCCAGCCTGGGTGACAGAGGAAGACTCTGTCTCAAAAAAAAAAAAAAAAGAAAAGAAAAGAATACTAATATCCTACAATGACAAACAGGCAAACAGGGCCATCTTTAAACAGGGTACTCATGAAACTCAATGAATGATAGGCGGGCCTCTGCCTCCCACACGGGGCGCAGTGCCTAACCAACACAGGCCCACCATCCTGTTTTAATTATTAGTTTTAAAGCAAGTGTACCTGCTGCTCTTAACATAAGCAACCATGTCTGCCCTGGGTACCAGGTTCTTGTCATGTTTTATAATCCTGAACTTTACCTGATTCCTATTTTTTAAAAATAAATAAAAGGTTTTGTTGGAAGATTCCCTGCAGACTATAAGGTCCATTCTAAAATTTAACTCCAGATCTGGCCAGTCTGCTGAAGATCTGCATATTCGGATATCTCATTACCCAGCCAATCTCCTAAGCTTGATACCTAGGCTCATCTCTGCAGCACTTCCTCTACAATTTATCACCGAATCCTGACCCTTCAATACCTCCCAAATTTGGTTCTTCCTATTACCTGTCCCCTGGACAACTGCCACAAGCTCTATCAAGACTCTTCCAGTGATACCCCCTCTCCTGAGTCCATGCTTCTCAGTACCAACAGAATTTATAATGCAATGATCCTAACCCCCTACCTAAAAAATATCCATGGATTCCCTTATTCCTGTAAGCACACTAGGTTAGAAACCTCTGATATTTATAGTATTGAAGCACTCTGTTTTCCTTTAAGTATCCCAAATTATAATTTTAAATAGTATATAAACATTAGTCCAGCCCTCTGTAAGCTCTAGGAAACAGGGAAGGCCCTTTGTTTCTTTACCTGTCTTCAGAAATAAGCAGTGAGCCTGCAGACAGCAGGCTCTCCATAGCTCCTTGATGAATGAATGAAGGAAAAAATCATTTTAAATTTCCTTTTGGCATCAATGGCATACAATCAGTATATAACCACTCTAAAAGAAGCAAATAACACCAGACGCAGTGGCTCATGCCTGTAATCCCAGCACTTTGGGAGGCAGAGGCAGGCAGATCATGAGGTCAGGAGATTGAGACCATTCTGGCCAAGATGGTGAAACCCCGTCTCTACTAAAAATACAAAAATTAGCTGAGCATGGTCGTGCGTGCCTGTAATCCCAGCTACTTGGGAGGCTGAGGCAGGAGGATTGCCTGAACCAGGAAGTCGGAGGTTGCGGTGAGCCAAGATCACGCCACTGCACTGCAGCCTGGCAACAGCAGAGCGAGACTCTGTCTTGGAAAAAAAAAAAAGGCAAATAACTTGCTATTATTTTATCTGAAATAGGAAAGTTCTATGTAGCTGTATGCAGTTATCAGTTAAATAAAAGGCAACGACTACATTATTCAATTTCAGATCCAAATTCAGGAAAGCAAGACAAATGAAGTCCTACCTTACAGCCAAAGTACTAACTGAGGGGTCTTACACCGAGCCAGCCACACAGCACTATCGCCTGCTCCTCCTTGACATCCGTGTCTTCCCTTCACACACGTGGGAAAATTTCCAAAAAACTTAAGTGCCGGTAAAGAAACGTTAAATTTCTGGCAAATTTTACATTTGGAAAAAAAATAACAAAACTTTTTTTTTTTTTGGGTTCTGGATGCCTAGAAAAAAGAAGTAGACAAATTTGGTGTTTGTAGTAAATATCGAAACACTCCACTTTCGTAAGATACTTGATAGAATTACTTGGCTAATTTAGGAACATAAAAACTATTTTTCTTTTTTAATTTTTCAGTCCCTTAAATACTCTCCTATCCAAAAAACTCTTCTGTAACATTGGAAATGTGCTTCTGTTTTTATAAATACAGATAGATTAAAGGAAAAACTTTTTTGCAAGGAAGAGAATTTTGGCAAAGTGGACTCTATAAATTTGTAAAGTCACTCTAAATCTGTGTATGCTGGGACTTTTACTCTCTAGGCTAACATGTATACACCTCCACTGGAGCGTTACTCTTTCTGGCTTTAATGCAAAGCAAAAGACACACAGATTTCTAAAAAACCTACTTCAATCTTTATGCTGTCAGTAAAAAAACCATTCCTGAGGATAACAAGAATAAGCAGAAAAAGTAACCTGAATAGAAGAATAAGATGTTAACAAAACACAATATAAAAAGTTTATTGCACTCAAGAAACCAATTTGATAGCTGGGTGTGGTAGCAGGTGCCTGTAATCCCAGCTACTCGAGAGGTTGAGGCAGGAGAATTGCTTGAACCCAGCAGGTGGAGGTTGCAGTGAGCCGAAATTGCGCCATTGCACTCCAGCCTGGGCAACAAGAGCAAGACTCCGTCTTAAAAAAAAAGAAAGAAAAGAAACCAATTTGAAAGCAAAAGAAACAAATGAAGAGCCACAATACAAACCTGTGTTCTTCTATCTGTGACCTTGAGAATAATGCCAGGGCCATGAATGATACACAAAAGATGGGGCCAAGACTACGAAACCTGGGATGCCACTGTCACGTCTATCACTTCAAAGCTGTGTGACCTTGGACAAGCTGATTTTTGCAACTGTTCCCTCATTATTCTGAAAAACTTCCTGTAAAAGCAGGAGTGAACAAGTTTCTCCATGTCTTGAATTTAACTCTCATAGAATAGCAGGACCAGAAGTTTTATGCAAAAAAAAAAAAAAAAAAAAAAAAATTGTGAAATGGAGAATAATTATAGGACTTAAAGAGAAAGCAAGACCTGGGTAAGTTACGGAGACAAAACCAGTAATTAGAACACAATACATGAAATACGATGGTAGAGATATATACTACATGGGCATTCAAGGAAGCCGGGATGGGCTTGGTGATGGAGGAGAACTCCATGCCAGCACGAGCTGACACAGGTACATGGTTCCTCTTGGGAAATATTAGCAGTTTAATGATTCTGAAGGTAAAGCACAAAGCAATGAGGGGCAAGAGACTAAGATGTAAAGTGAGCAGAAGTCCTATCACACAGGGCCCTGTAGGTTTATGCTAAGAAACGTGTACTGACCACCACAGGCACATCCCAACATCAAACCCTGGTATGATTTCAGGTATAATCTTCCAGCTCAGATGCTGCTGGATTTAAACAACAACCAAAAACAACAACAAGCAGCAATGCCTCCAGACAACTTCCCTGGATACACAGAAGGAACTTTCCCCAGACCCTAGAACTCCAGCCCAACAAGGAAATGAACAGGAAGCTATCTGAGAGGGCCAAGAGAGGGGCAGCCAGATCCTTAACTAGGGGGGCTGGGTGTGGAGGAGGCTTGCCATGTTGGGTGTTAGGGGACCAGGAGGTATTCTAGAAGCCTGTCCATTAAGAAAACTGTCTTGGCAAGGCACAGTGGCTCATGCCTATAATCCCACCACTTTGAGAGGCCTAGGCGGGCCACCTGAGGTCAGGAGTTCGAGACCAGCCTAACCAACATGGTGAAACCCCATCTCCACAAAAAAAAAAAAAAAAAAAAAAAAAAAAAAAAAAAAAAAACAAGAAAACAAAAATTAGCCAGGTATGGTGATGTACACCTGTAACTTCAGCTACTCATGAGACTAAGGCAGGAGAATCGCTCAAACCTGGGAGGCAGAGGTTGCAGTGAGATGAGATTGAGCCATTGCACTCTGGCCTGGGCAACGGAGTGAGTGAGACTCCATCTCAAAAAACAAAAACAAAGAGTGCTTGGTAAAGGCACTCTTCTGCTTAGGAAAGTCCTCCTTAAGCAGACTTCCAAACAACAGCAGAAAGCAAGGCCAAAGAGGGGAGAGAGGAATATCTCACTCATCTCTTTACCTTCGACAGCAATTCCTTGTGTAGGATCCAACTCATGGCAGGCACCCATAAACACAGCACTGAATAGAGTCAACTAAACCCTACTCCAGCTCTGCTCCCAATTCCCGATGCAACAGGAGGCAGGTTAATTCACCTATGTTTTTTAAACTTCCATTTCTCATTTTTCTCCTTCCATAAATGGGAATGATAGCAGCATCTGCCTTTAGGACCTGTTCCAAGATTAAGTAAGATAATGCTTATGAATACATTATGTGATATCAAGGATGAATTATTTGATGGCTGCTTTTACATTTTAACTTTTAAAAAACACAAACATTATTTTAGCAACTGAAAGTCACACAAATATCTTAACATTCCTCTATTAAATCAGTAAATAAATCTAAGTTGTAAGAACAAACATCTTTTCAGTAACTACAACTATTACTTATTTATTTATTTTTTTGAGACTGGGTCCCACTCTGTCACCCAGGCTGGAGTATAGTGGCTCACTGCAGCCTCCTAGACTCAAGCGATCCCTGTACCTCAGCCTCTGAGTAGCTGGGGCTATACAGGCTTACACCACCATGCTTGGCTAAATTTTTTATTTTTTATTTTTTCCAAGACAGAGTCTTGCTCTGTTGCCTAGGCTGGAGTGCAGTGGTGCATTCTCAGTCACTACAACCTCTGCCTTCTGGGTTCAAGTGAATCTCATGCTTCAGTCACCTGAGTAGATGAGATTACAGGCATCTATCACCACGCCCAGCTAGTTTTTGTTTATTTAGTAGAGACAAGGTTTTTTCATGTTGGCCAAGCTGGTCTTGAACTCCTGGCCTCAAGTGATCCGCCTACCTCAACCTCTCAAAGTGCTGAAATTACAGGCATGAGACACCATGCCCAGCTGATTTTTTCGTCTGTTTTTTGTTTTAGCTGGAATCTTGCTCTGTTGCCCCGGCTGGAGTGCAGTGGTACAATCTTGGCTCATTGCAACTTCCACCTTCCTGGTTCAAGCAATTCTCCAGCTTCAGCCTCCTGAGTAGCTGGGACTACAGGCACATGCCATCACACACAACTAATTTTTATATTTTTAGTAGAGATAGGGTTTCACCATGTTGGCCAGGCTGGTCTTGAACTCCTGACCTCAAGCAATTTGAGCACCTTGGCCTCCCAAAGTGTTGGGATCACAGGTGTGAGCCACCATGCCCAGAGAGATTTTTAAATTTTTTATAGAAATAGGGTCTCACTATGTTGTCCAGGCTGGTCTCAAACTCCTGTGCTCAAGCGAACCTCCTGCCTTGGCCTCCAAACTGCTGGGATTACAGGCATGAGTCTTCACACCCAGCCAAAGCTCTTTTTATTCTGATGCAAAAAAGAAAACTCCTCTCCATAAACGTTTTTGGTTTTCCCTGAAGAAAAACAGTCGCTCACTGTAACTGTAAGTAGCTGGAGAGCCACTAAAGTGTTTTATACTGTGGGATGTGTTCATTTTTCGTCTAATAGTTTCATGTAGAGGAGAAGGACAGTTCAGACAAGAGATAAAGCTTTAAACAAAGGAAGTGATGGGATCGTATTTTGAAAATTTTTTAGGAAACAAAATTAGCAGAACCAGAGATGGGGAATGAAGGAGAATGAAAGAGGTCGACGCCAATTCTCATGTTTCTAGCCTGAGTGACTAAGTAGAGATGATGCCACCAACTGAGATGGATAACACAGGTGTATTCAGGGTAAGAAAACGTGGAAATGGCCTAACTGCAAGCGGCTGCAGGCTCTGAGAGGTGTGATGTGGAGGGCAGTCTAGGGGGCATCAGCATACAGACAGGGGTTCAAACCATGACAGTGGGAAGTCAACTATGAAACTAAGTAAAGTGAGAAATATAGTAGGCAAAGGATAAAATTTTGGAAGCACCAATGGTTTGGAGGTGGGAGAGCCAGGGAAGATGCACCCAAGAAAGGCCTCGAGACGGAGCTCATCACATAAGGAAAGTGAAGGGAGTATGATGACACTGAAGAAAAGCAGCTTCAGGAAGTGCCCAACAGTGATGAAAGCAGCAAAAAGCTTCAACAAGAGGAATCCAGGGAAGAAAGTGGCAGCTGGGGCAAGGTAGTCTATGCATCTTCCCAAATTCCCACATGAACATAGGACAACTAATGTAACCAGGTGACAGAGTACATCTATCAGTACCAAAATACAGGCAGGTGAGAACATGCCACCAAGAGCCACAAGACCCGAGTATGAGGCATCTGTTCAGGGGAAACAGTAAGAAGCGATGGGAAGACTGACCTGAAATAGGAGAACCCCAAAAGGGCCACCACGCCTCCGCTAGAAAGCCCCGGCAGCCCAACCAGAGAAGAGTGGCAGGAGCCGGGAAGGATGGGACCACTTCAAGTACACGGAGTACGAGGGCCTGAGTGAGATCCAGTGGGGCTGGAAGTTGAGCCCAGGAGCTTTCAGACCTGACCCTCACTGCTCTCTGCCAGGACAGAGCCTCACTGGGAGGACACAGCTGGCAGTGGAATCCCGTTGAGCAGAAAAAGGAAAACTGACATGAAGGAAAGAAGATCCAGGTAAAAGTGGTGGAGAAAAACAGAAAATCTCAGGGGCAAGTTCCCATATTTGGAACATTCCACAAAAACCACAGAAGAGGGAGCACTGCAAAGTCAGAGAAACCACCCTGAATCTCCTAAAGCAAGCTTGTCCAACCCACGGCCCACGGGCCATATGTGGCCCAGGACAGCTTTGAATGTGGCCCAACACAAATTCATAAACTTTCTTAAAACATTATGAGATGTTTTGATTTTTTTTTTCTAACTCATCAGCTATCATTGGTGTCAGTGTTTTCTGTGTGTGGCCAACGACAATCCTTCTTCTTCCAGTGTGGCCCAGGGAAGCCAAAAGATTGGACACCCATGTTCTAAAGGCTCAGAAAAATAACTCACATACAGTTTCTATAAGGAAAAGAATACTAAATAGCAAATCGACATCCCTCCAGACAATGAAAGTACAAGAGAAACACACACTCAAAAAACAGATGAACCTATAATGTTCTATCTTAAAATGATCTAAAAGACATGAAAGAATATGAATCAAAATTAGAAACAATTCAGAAATTAGGTAGCAGAACTGAAGAAAGTAGCTATATGATCTGACAAGATGCATATGGTACAATTACAGGAAATTGATTTCATAGGACAGAATGAGTCAAAAAAAATTTTTTTTACCTGTTTTGGTAATCGTGAATGATAGTATCAGTAGCAATATTGTATGTGTAATCTGAGATAAAGCAAATGAGTAATTATGGAATATTCTAATTTTATCATCTTCTTTATTCCTGACAACCAGAATTCTCAGTATGGATGAAAGTATTTATGGATGCAACATAAAAAATAAAAATCTTGTAGTCTTTAAATATGAATTGGAAAATCTGCATGAACTCCAGAAGAACCCTATCCACCTACCTATCTATTCACACACATCTACATGTACATAAATATTTATTTACTTATTGCCTAGAAACAATGACCAACTGAGTTATATATAATAAGTATCCCTTAGCACCAAGACTGTGTACTTGAAATGCTATTTCCCAGCATGGAGACAACTGGATATCCATATGCAGAAGAATGAAATTGGATCCTTATCTCATACCACTTACAAAAATCAACACAAAATGAAATAAAGACCTAAATGTAAGACCTGAAACTATGAAACTACTAAAAGAAAACATAGGGGAAAAACTGTAAGACAGTGGTCTGAGCAATTATTTTTTACATTTGGCTCCAAAAGCTCAAGGTGACAAAAGCAAAAATAAACAAATAGGATTACAGCAGAATTAAAAGCTTCCGCACAATAAAGGAAACAACAGAGTGAAGCCACGACCTGTGGGCTAGGAGGAAACACGGGCGCCCGCGCATCTGATAAGGGGTTTACATCCAAAACATACAAGGAACCCAAAAACAACACAACAAAGAAAAAAAAGACAAAATATATAAGGAACCCAAACAACTCTATAGAAAGAACACTCGGCTGTTGTCCCGCACCGGATGGCAGTCGACAGCCATGGTGCCCAGCAGGAATGGCATGATCTTGAAGCCCCACTTCCATAAGGGCTGTGCAGTGGCTGAAGGGGGACCGCTCCAAACTCATCCTCTTCCCCAGGAACCCCCAGCCCTCAGGAAGGGAGAGAGTTCTGCTGAAGAACTGCAATTGGCCACCCAGCTGACAGGACTGGTCACACCTATCCAGAAAGTCTACGAGAAGGAGAAAGCTCGAGTCATCACTGAGGAGGAGAAGAATTTCAATGCTTTTGCTAGTCTCTGCATGGCCTATGTCAACGACTGACTCTTCAGCATATGGACAAAAAGAAACAAGGGAACTACAGAACAGGATGTTGAAAAGAAAAAAGAAGGCTGGGCACGGTGGCTCACACCTGTAATTCCAGCACTTTGGGAGGCCGAGGTGGGCAGATCACAAGGTCAAGAGATTGAGACCATTCTGGCCAACATGGTGAAACCCTGTCTCTACAAAATACATAAAAATTAGCTGGGTGTGGTGGTGCATGCCTGTAGTCCCAGCTACTTAGAAGGCTAAGGCAAGAGAATCGCTTGAACCCAGGAGGTGGACATTGTAATGAGCTGAGATCACGCCACTGCACTCCAGCCTGGCGACAGAGCGAGACTTCGTCTCAAAAAAAAAAAAAAAAAAAAAAAAAGAAAAGAAAAAATAAAGCCCTCTTGGGAACTTGTAATAAAAAAAAAAAAAAGAAAGAAAACCCTATAAAAAGAAATAATCCAGTAAAAAATGAGTAGACATTTCTCAAAATAAGACATACAAACTGCCAACAAATATATGAAAAAACGTCCAACGTCACTAATCATTACAGAAATAAAACCACAATGAGACATTAGCTCACATCTGTTAGGATGGCTACTATGAAAAAGATGAAAGATAACAAGTGTTAGTGGGGATGTAGAGAAAAGAGGCAACTCCTGTACACTGTTGGTGGGAATATTAATTAGTACAGTCACTATGGAAAGAGATGTGGCGTTTCCTCCAAAAACTAAAAATAGAATTGCCATATAATCCAGAAATCCCACTCCTGAGTATTTACCCAAAAGATCTGAAAAGATTCTGTTGAAGCGATTCTGCTCTCCCAAGTTCACTGCAGTACCATCCTATAGCCAAGTTACAGATATAACCTAAGTGCCCATTAGCAGATGAGTGGGTAAAGAAAATGTAATAGGCCAGACACGGTGGCTCACACGTGTAATCCCAGCACTTTGGGAGACCGAGGCAGGCAGATCACAAGATCAGGAGATCGAGACCATCTGGCTAACACGGTAAAACCCCGTCTATACTAAAATTACAAAAAATCAGCTGGACGTGGTGGCACGTGCCTGCAGTCCCAGCTACTCGGGAGGCTGTGGCAGGAAAATCGCTTGATCTCGGGAGGTGGTGGCTGCAATGAGCCAAGATCACGCCACTGCACACCAGCCTGGGTGACAGGGTGAGACTCTGTCTCAAAAAAAAAAAAAAATGTAATATATATACACTGCAGAATACTATTTAGCCTTTGATAGCACAACAAGGTGACAAAATCAACAATAATTTATTGAACATTTTATCTTGAACTCCTGGCCTCAAGCAATCCTCCTGCCTCAGACTCCCAAAGTGTCCAGATTACAAGTGTGAGCTACTGCACCTTGTATATTTAAAAGTAACTAGAAGAGTATAACTGGCATGTTTGTAGCACAAAGAAATGATAAATTCTGGACCCGGCATAGAGGCTCATGCCTGTAATCCCAGCACTTTGGGAGGCTGAGGTGGGCAGATCGCTTGAGGACAGGGGTTTGAGACCAGCCTGGCCAACATGGCGAAACCCCATCTCTACTAAAACCCAAAAATTAGCTGGGTGTGGTGGCAGGAGCCTGTAATCCCAGCTACCCAGGAGGCTCAGGCACAAGAATCACTTAAACTTGAACCCAGGAGACAGAGGTTGCAGTGAGCCGAGATCACATCACTGCACTCCAGCCTCTGTCTCAAAAAACAAAAATAAAAAAGAAAGAACTGATAAATGATTCAGGTGGCAAATATTCAATTTAATCTGATGTAATTGACACATTGTGTGCTTTTATTAAAATATCTGATGTACTCCATCAATATTTACACTTACTACGTACCCGTAAAAATTAAAAAGTATTATTCAGCCTTAAAAAAAAGGAAGGAAAACTTATCATTTGTGACAACATAGATGGAATTCAAACAATTCTGCTAAGTGAAGTAAGTCAGGCACAGAAGGACACATACCACATGTTCTCACTTATAAGAGGATGAAAAGAATCGAATTCTAAGAAGCAGAGAGTAGAACCGTGGCTCCAGAGGCTGGGGCAGGGGATGTGGGGAGGGAGATGATGCTCAAAGGGTGCAAAGCCGCAATCAGCCAGGAGGAGTACTTTTATTGAGATACATTGCACAGCATGGTGAAAAAGGAAAATAATAATGTATTACACATTTGAAAGTCATTAAGAGGGTAAGTTTTAAATGTTCTCTCCACAAAAAAATGACAGGCATTTGAGGTGACAGATATGTTAACTAGCTTGACTCAGTTATTTCACATTGTATTTATAAAACATAACATCACTTTGTACCCCCAAATACATACAAGTATAACTTGAAAATTTATAATTTAAAAAAAAAGAAAATTAAAAAAAGAAAAGAAATGCTATTTTCCAAGAAACCAGGGTTTCCTAGACAGATAACTTACACCAAGCATAGGATGTGTCTACACATGCTGACCCTAGAACATTCTGATACACCAGAGGGTGAGGACATCACCAAAGCCAATTCAGGTCATGTCAAAAGGACCCAGAAGCCAGAGTGAAGAAGCTGCCACTGGCCAAGGATGCAACAATTGAAGCTACAACAGGGGTAAAAATTGTAATGAATGAAATCTATCAAGTATGTTTAAATCTGTGAGTTCATAATGATAGTGTATTTAACAAAATTAGTCACCTTCTAAGGATGACCAATTCATTCTCTTGAAAACTGGGTATACCAGTTTTTTTTCATATGGTATGCCATATGAAAAAAAATCAAGCATTTACCCTGCGTCTGCTACATAAACTATACCATTAAGTTACTAAATACTGGATGAGGAAAAGGATTTTCTCTCTCTCTCTCTCTTTTTTTTTTTTTTTTTTTTTGAGACAGAGTCTTGCTCTGTTGCCTAGGATGGAGTGCAGTGGTGCAATCTTGGCTCACTGCAACCTCCTCATCCTGGGTTCAAGCGATTCTCCTGCCTCAGCCTCCCAAGTAGCTAGGATAACAGACATGCACCAACATGCTCAGCTAATTTTTGTATTTTTAGCAGAGACAGGGGTTTCACCATGTTGGCCAGGCTGGTCTCGAACTCTTGACCTCACGATCTGCCTGCCTTGGCCTCCCAAAGTGCTGGGAATATAGGCATGAACCACCATGCCTGGCCAGGATTTTCTTATAAAGTTATTCCAACTAAAGAATGAAATAAAAACAAAGTGATCATATTATCATTACTTTGCAAACCCTAATGAATTAATGATCTAGGCACTGAGCATCAGCACTGCTAACATCAACAAAAGTGAAAACTTGACATCATTAGCTGATAACTTGCCAAACCTAAATCTGGTCAAACCTCAGATTCTTGCTGCCAATTTGCAAGAAACATATTGAGTTGCACTATGAGTGCACAATGCACAACATCCAGCTGTGGGGCACTGTGTAGGTCAAACAACCCAGATCCTCAACAAATGGACTGTAAGAAAAAGAAAGGAATGGAAGGAGAGTCGTAAACTAAGCATTAAATGACATGGCCAGGTACAGTGGCTCACACCTGTAATCCCGGCACTTTGGGAGGCCGAGGATGGCAGATCACTTGAGGTCAGGAGTTCAAAACCAGCCTGCCCAAAATGGAGAAACCCTGTCTCTACTAAAAATACAAAAATTAGCCAGGCACGGTGGCCTGTGCCTATAATCCCAGCTATTCAAGAGGCTGAGGCAGGAGAATCACTTGAACCCAGGAGGCAGAGGTTGCAGTGAGCCTTAGCTCACTGCACTTCAGCCCGGGTGACAGATTGAGACTCCATCTCAAAAAAAAAGACATGTAAAGTAAAAAAGGGGGTGCATGTGTGAAGAACATTAATGTGTCTAGGGATATGCATTTGGCTGATAAAACCACAAAACTAAGAAGTAATTCCTATAAAGTCAGGACAGTAATTGGTTATTTTTGGAGGGAGGGAGGAAGGGGATGGGGTGGGGTTGGGTACATAGAAGGGATTCTGAAACAGCTGGTAAAGTTCTGTTTCTTGAACTGGGAGAAAAGGTATTAAATTTCCTTCAGATCAACCATTTAGATAGTAATTGGCATTCACAGCCAAGAACTACTTCAAGAAAAGGATGGCAGGAGTGTGAGAAAGAAATGGCAGGTACTAAAGTGGACATAGACTCGTGAGTCCAAGGAGTGCCAAAAGTCACACAGGAAGATGCAGAGGAGCCCGTCTGCTGAACTAGGTTATTCTTGGGAAGGGGAAGAAGGGAAGTGAAGAGACTTTCATTTCGTACTGAATTCATTTGGCAATATATTTTTTCAGCAAGTTTGTATTGCTTTTGTTAACTTTTTCAAACATGTAAATGTTTGCTTTTTAAAGAGCTTTGTAATAAAAATAGAAATCTTAGTGGGGAAGGGGATAAATCCCCATGCAAAAGAGTTCGTAACAACGTATGCAGATATTCCACCTTCAAAGCAGGGGGCATAACTCCCATTCCTTAAGTGTGGGCTGCACAGAAGGCATTCTTTCCAGAGTACAGCAGGGGAAGAGGGTATAAAAGAGAAACTTTACTGTGGAGAAACCCAATAAACACCACACCCGCCAAGTGGTCACCATCAATATCAACAGTGATAAATCATGTTGACAGCAGATACCTTTGATGTGATAAAAGTGGCACTTGACCTCTGTAGTCTTTCTCCCTAAAACTTCATAACCCCAATCTAATCATGAGGAAAACATCTGAAAAATTCCACTAGAGGGGCATCCTACAATATACCTAACCAATAATCCTCAAAACTGTCAAGGTCATCAAAAACAAGAAAAGTTTGAAAAGCTGTCACAGCCAAGAGAAGTCTGAGGAGACACGACAACTAAACACAATATGAAATCCTGGATGGGATCTGGAAATAGAAAAAGGACATTCAGTAAAAACTAAGGAAACGTGAACACAGTACAGGCGTCAGTTAATAATAACGTATCAATATTGGTTCATTAACTGTGATACACGTACCATCGTCAGGTAAAAGGTTAGTAACGGAAGAAATGGTTCAGATGTGAGTGAACTCTCCATACCATCTTCTCAATTTTTTTTGTAAATCAAAACTGTTCTACAAAATAATCTATTTTAAATTTTTAAAAAATAGAAACTCTAAAAGTGGCAATCTCACAGTATCTTTACCAAGTTTAAGTAGAGCTTGGTAAGTTTCCTGCAATAAGTCAGAGTACATGGTTTATATTCCTTTTTTTTTGTTTTTGAGAGACGGAATTCTCACTCTATCACCCAGACTGGAGTGCAGTGGCACAATCTCCACTCACTGCAACCTCTGCCTCCCAGATTCAAGTGATTCTCCCATCTCAGCCTCCCAAGTAGCTGGGACTAAAAGTGCCCACCACCACATCTGGCTAATTTTGTATTTTCAGTAGAGATGGGGTTTCACCATGTTGGCCAGGCTGGTCTTGAAATCCTGACCTCAAGTGATCTGCCCACCTCGGCTCCCAAAGTGCTAGGATTTCAGATGTGAACCACTGCGCCCAACCTGTATTTCTTTCTTACGAAAATATTTTGAACCAATCAACAGACCCCCTCAGAAGACCCTCACTGACCAGTGATATAGCAACCACACTCTGAGAACCAACAATGACTTTGGCATAGTACGCTGTACTATTTTCAGACATTCCTCAGCACAATAAAATAGGAAGCAAAAAAATATGGTATTGGTGTGAATCTGAAAATATGTATGGCAAGCTGGGGAGAGAATGTTCTTGGATAAAACACACTGGGTACCAGCCATCAGAACTCTAACAGTCCAAGCAAAAAGATGCATGTATAAAATATTTTCAAAGAGGTCTCACTTCTAAACATATAATCAGATAGAGCAGGCAATAACACCTTCCACGTCATCTCCTCCTCTCTCATCTTCACACTGCGGATGATCGCAGAGCTCCTCAGTAAAGGATCTACCCAGCCCAGATAGTAAGTCTGTTCCCTCAGCTCCTCGGCGTGTGACAGTAACACTACTTTACATTTAGTCTTCTCTTTTTTTCAGAGATGGGGTCCTGCTATCGCCCAGGCTGAAATGCAGTGGCCAGTCATAGGCTCAATCATAGCGCACTACAGCCTGAAATTCCTGGGCTCAAACGATCCTCCTGCCTCGGCCTTCTGAGTAGCTAGGACTATGGGTGTGCCACTGAACCCCGCTTGACACTGACTCCCCTTATAGAGTGACTGCACTAATGTTTACTATATTTTGATTCAAAAGTAAATTCTTTAAGAGCAAAAAAATAAAAAGGGGACGAGAACTAATATTCACTGTCATGTGTTTTATTTTCCTTTTTTTGAGGGGAGAGGGTCTCGCTATCACTCAGGCTGGAATGCTGTGGCATGATTGTAACTCACTGCAGCCTTGACCCCTGGGATCAAGTGATCCTCCCACAACAGACTCCCAATAGCTAGGACTACAAGAGCGCACTACCATGCCCAGCTAAGTTTTTTATTTTTAGTACAGATGAGGTCTTATGACATTGCCCAAGCTGGTATCGAACTCCTGGGCTCAAGCTTCAGCCTCCCAAAGTGCATAAGCCATCATATCTGGCCCACTGTTATGTATTTCACATGTTAAACACTGTCCAATTTTATATAAATGTGTTAACAACAACAACAACAACAAACACTTAATTCTCCATCTCCCCAATGCAATAGGTATTATTGCACTTATTTTACAGATGATGAATATAAAGTTCAGACACGTAAAGTGACGTGAGAAGACTAGAAACTCAGTGACTCGCTGAGTCATGTCTCAGTGATGCCATGAGGTCCATGCTATGCCTCTCACAGCCTGCTGCCTGCCTCTTCAGGCCTTCTATGTGTACACACTCGCCAGCTCCAAGGGCTGAGCTGAAAAACATTCACAGGCTTTTTTGACATGAACCAAGCTGAGTGGCTGATAAGAGGGAACCCCATGGCAGGACCTAGTTAATAATATTTTAAGACCAAAGTCTAGCCTGTCTGTGGCTCCTAAGGAAGTAAAAGGAAAATAAAGAGTGTGGTGAACAGTATCATTATCAAAGGTGTTCACCTCTGTACCTCACTTTGCACCACTAATCAGAATACCAGGAACTTTCTAACGTGCTGTAACCATGAAAAAGAAAATATTTCAGATTATAAATGATAAGAAATGGTCTTGTATGGTTACAATTTTAAATGGTAATCGAAGAACTGCATTTTATATCCTTTTCTCATGACGAAGAGGTTTTAATGAGCACCTTACTGTACTGCCCACCACTTACTGCATCCTTATAAACCATATGCATATCTTACAAATCAGCAATATTTTTCCTTCTTAGATAATCCACACGTTAGATGAAAAATGAAAAGTAGTGTTCTCAAGATTTATGTTATTTTCTTTTTAAAATGTTGATAATTGGCCAGGCATGGTGGCTCACGCTTGTAATCCCAGCACTTTGGGAGGCCAAGATGGGCGGATCACCTGAGGTCGGGAGTTCGAGACCAGCCTGACCAACATGGAGAAACCCTGTCTCCACTAAAAATACAAAATCAGCTGGGTGTGGTGGCCCATGTCTGTAATCCCAGCTACTCAAGAGGCTGAGGCAGGACAATCACTTGAACCCAGGAGGCGGAGGTTGCAGTGAGCCAAGATTGGGCCATTGCACTCCAGCCTGGGCAACAAGAGCGAAACTCCGTCTCAAAAAACTAAAAACAAAATAAAATGTTGATAATTTATATTGTTTGCATAAAACTAAATGAGATTCTTATTTTGCTTCAAATAATTCAGAAAATAAACCCCCAAATTTATGGTAATATAGTAATTTCAGCCAGAAGTCAACATAAAAAAAAATCACTAAATTGTTTTTCATACTTCTTCACCACCTAATCTAAATCTCATATCTTAGTTTCATTTCCTTGCTAGCATTTAAATATGATAACCATAACATTTCAAGAGAATTTTATTGTGGAATATTTTCATGCTATAAAAATAAGATAAGAAGGACCAAATAGTTAAGTGTAGATTATGATCAAAGTCCTAGCTTTGGTTCTGGGCTGTCAGTGTGTTAGTATCACTCAGTACAACCCACTGCAGCCAAGATCCAGAGTATCTAAATGAGGATCCGTCAATTCACCACAAATCCTTACCACCCAGGGCCAGTATTTGTCCAGTTTCTCAGATGAGGCAACCCTGACGCACAGACTGTGAAACAACTTAGGCCAAGTTTAAACCTAGTTCCTGAGACAAATAGGTAACACTTCAAAGTGCTATTAAAGTAGAACAGATTATAAGAAATGAATTGCAAAAAAATGGAACCCTTGGGCACTGCTGATAGGAAGGTTAGATGGTACAGCCACTATGGAAAACAGTGTGGTGAATCCTCAAAAATTAAATATACAATTACTATATGATCCAGCAATTCTACTTCTGGGTGTAGACCCAAAAAACTTGAAAGCAAGGACTTAAACAGACATTTGCACACCAATGTTCACAGTGGCACTAATCACAATAACCAAAAGGTCAAAAGGACCCAAATGTCCATCTGTGAATGAATGGATAAACATATGTGGAATGTATATATAATATAATATTATTCCGCCTTAAAAAACACACACACAACGACATCCTGACACAGGCTACAACATAAATGAACCTTGAAGACATCATATTAAGTGAAATAAGTCAATCACAAAAAGACAAATACTGTAGGATTCCACTTATAAAAGGTACCTAGAATAGACAAAGTCATAGAGATTAAAAAAAGAATGGTGGTTGCCAGGGGCTAGAAGTGGTGGAGAATGGGGAGTTATGTTTAATGGGAACAGTGTTTCAATTTGGGAGGGTAAAAAAAGTTCTGGAGAAGGATGGAGATGATGGTTGAATAACAATGTATACTTAATGCCACAGAACTGTACACCTACAGATGGTTACAATGATCCATTTATGTTACGTATATTTTATAACAGAAAATCATAAGTAAAAGTAATTGCTGGCATCATTTGCACTGTCCTGAAGTATACATATTTTAGAATTTTTTACAAAATGAAAGAATTTAATTGCAACTTTTCCAATTCTTGTAAGAAAGAATATTTTGTAGTTGTATTAGAGATCACAAATTACTTAAATATCTCTTTAGAATCTTAGTGAACTTAGTGATCAATATCTAAAATTATGGAGAAAAAAAAGGAATTCTGTAATAGGAATGACCACTGTACATGATTAGCTATCATTTTATAATCAAAAGTTCCATATGATCAAATAATAAACATTTCTACTCATCATAAAAAACAGAAGTCTACACAATATCAGTGAATACTCACAATCCACTCACTGTTTCCAATATAAAGCCATGGCATTCAACTCATGGCCTGAATAATAAGGGGTGAGAAAAAGAGCTACCCCAATTTTTCTGTTTCAAAGGTTTTCTAATTTACTTAATATCCTATTCTCATATAATAAGGCTGCTGAAAGGCTTCTTTTTGGCTTCACTGTTCTCTACTTTAAATTTACAAAGGAGATAAATACTTCAGACAAAACCCTGATTACACCATGGCTCTGCCTGGTAATATCAGTTGCAAGTTTGTTGGTTTAAGAGTTAGAACAATTTGTAAATAACAGTAAATGTTTCTATTGTGTTTCCAGAATTTATAAAGTTGGCACAGCATGGAAAGCAAAGAGAATTAAAAATCCATTAAAATAGTCACTAACAATGAAGAAGAAACACTCACAAACCTTCTTGAGAAGACACAATGGGTGGCAGGTAATCAGGAATGTATTCTTTTCTTTCCTCTGCATCTTTACTTCCAGGTTGAGGAAACTGAAGTACATTGTTCTTGCTAACAGGAAATGACGGAATTTGATGTGGGAAAGTGACAGGTTCAATGTTGTGAATATAGTCTTCCAGTTCATGCAGACTAACCCCCATAAGTTGGAAAGCTTCACCAACATCATCCAAAATTGGGTCTGTTCGGCCATCTGAAACAAAGTCAAAAGCAAATCAAATTATTTGAAGAAAATCCCATGAATATATTTTTAAATATTAAGAAAAAGTAGTTAAATAAATATGCAGCTCAGAACCAAATATTTTAACCTAGTTATTGGAAAGAATTCAATAGATTTTAAATAGAATATCACAGAATCATGTTTAAGCTGATTATTAAAGTCAAGTTTAAATACGATTAGACAACTAGCCAGAACACCATAGAAAAAATCCAACTCATGATCAGCTATTATTGAACAAATATCGAAGAGGTTTACAGATTATCAAAAGCATCTGGAACCGTGGCTAACACACAGAAAATGCCCCCCAAATAATAAAAAAAATACTGTGTTTTTTTTTTTTTAAGAGATGGCATCTTGGCTGGATGAGACGGCTCATGCCTATAATACCAGCACTTTTGAGAGGCCAAGGCAGGCAGATCACAAGGTCAGGAGTTTGAGACCAGCCTGGCCAACATGGTGAAACCCAATCTCTACTAATAACACCAAAATTAGCCAGGCATGGTGGCATGTGCCTCTAATCCCAGCTACTCAGGGGGGCTGAGGCAAGAGAATTGCTTGAACCCAGAAGGTGAAGGTTGCAGTAAGCCAAGATCGCGCCAGTACACTCTAGCCTGGGTGACAGACCAAGACTCCATCTTGGGGAAAAAAAAAAAAGATGGCATCTTGCTTGTTGCCCAGGCTGGAGTACAGCGGTATGATTATAGCTCCCTGCTGCCTCAAACTCCTGGGCTCAAGCAATCTTCCCATCTCAGTCTCCTGAGTAGCTGGGACTACAAGCACATGCCATCACGCCTGGCTAATTTTTTTTTTTTTTCATTTTGTAGAGATGGGTTCTTGCTATGTTACTCAGGCTATGTTGAACTCCTGGCCTCAAGCAATCCTCCTGCCTCTGCCTCCCAACGTGGTGGGATAACAGGTGTGAGCCAATGTGCCTGGTCCTTTTTTTTTTTAAATCAAGTAAATAGTGTGCTGTGCTGACGAAGCCAGTGTTCATTGCATTTCCTCTGTTGTTCATTGATGCCTCTGTGGAATCTTAAACAGTGGATGGCACATAACTGGCACTCAATAGCTACTGAATGAATTATACAATTACATGAATTTTTAACATCTAAGAATATTTACAAAGAAGATCTAGAGCATAAAAGTTTGGTTTTTGCTTTTTTTTTTTTTTTTTTCTTTGAGACAAGGTCTCATTCTGCTGCCCAGGCTGGAGTGCAGCAGGGCGATCGTGGCTCACTGCAACCTTGACTTCCCAGGCTCAAGCCATCCTCTCACCTTAGCCTCCCAAGTAGCTGGGACTACCAGTGCACCACCACCATGCTCAGCCATTTATAGGTTAATTTATAATTTACCTATAAATATTCAAACGTAATTAGAAAACACCACATAAAACAGAGATCAAGAGATTAAAAGTTAGATACAGTAAGATTTTTCTTTATAAAAGCAAGTTTTTCCTATGCCTACCCTTAGCAGAGCTTAAGGTCTCTACATCCTTAAAAAACATCTATGAAAACTCTAGTTTCTGATTTGCAATAGCCTAAAGGACTTAACTGAAAACCTTACTTTTTAACTGAAATCCTGAAATTTGATCACTTCAAACTCAGTATGCCTGAAATTAAATCACACTGTAAAATGAAAAAGAATCCAAACATTGCTAGAATTGGACACGTGTGGTAATGCACACAGAAATGTCTGAAAGGATACTCAGCCAGTGGCTAACAGTTCAAGGGGACAGAAGCTGCAGTGGAGGGGAGGCCGGTGGTGGAAGCAGGAGACTGACTTCTAACTCCACGTACTTCTGCACTCTTTCCTTTCTTTCTTGAGAACATTTCTTTCAGAAGAAACAAACACCATCAGTTTGTTTTTACTGACATTCTTTCTACAAGTACAAGTTACTTCTGTGATGTATAAAAGAAGAAAAAACAAAACGAATACTCTTCTTCTCACTGAATGTCAATATGCATTTCAACTCCTCTATTCCTATTAAAGCTATTATTACACTCTCAGTCTAAAAAATATAATCATCTTCGATTCCTCCATATGCTTTGCAGCCTCAAACCAAAATCTGGTACTTTTTCTAATCCTGTCCCCTTCCTTTTTTTTTGAGACAGAGTTTCGCTCTTGTTGCCCAGGCTGGAGTACAATGGCATGATCTCGGCTCACAAAAACCTCTGCCTCCCAGGTTCAAGCGATTCTCCTGCCTCAGCCACATGAATAGCTGGGATTACAGGCATGTGCCACAACACCTAGTTAATTTTTGTATTTTTAGTAGAGACGGGGTTTCACTATGTTGGTCAGGCTGGTCTCAAACTCCTGATCTCGTGATCTGCCCGCCTCAGCCTCCCAAGTGCTGGGATTACAGGTGTGGCCCACCATGCCCGGTCCCCTGACTTTTTTTTTTAACCATGATTTCAGATTTTTTCCTTTCTCTCTATTCTTACTGTCACTGTCTCAGTATAGTCTCAAGTTCTGCCCACTTCAATCTCTTGTACACATCACTGCCAGTAGAATTTTCTTAAAATACCACTTTAATCATACTATGCCCCCTACTTAGAAGTATGCAATGTTTCTACTACATGTTTTAATTATTTTGTCTAGCTTTTAAGTCCCTCCATAACCTGATTTCACTCTGATGAACATTTTTGTCAGGCACCCTTGGAATGAACTGCATATGGAGTTGATCACCTTACTGGTACTTTTATTATGCTTAATGTCACCTGGATAGCTTAGTGTATGCTATTCTCTAACCTGGAATACTTGATACCTTTATACAACCATACTTCATAGCTCAACTCTAATCTTATCTTTTCTGTGAAGTAATCCTACCCCAGAATCCATGGCCTACAAGCATCTCTCTTCTTACTCCTCTTACATTTACTCCCTGTACCATGCAAAAAATATTATGGTACTAGTGTTGAAGAGTCAGTCTGAAAGATTTAGCACCTGCTTTCAGTGCATGCGCACATATTTAATACGTAATATGACACAGACAGAGACATCTGCCCTTGAATGCTTGGAGAAATTGTTACCTTAGGACAATTCTGAAGTTCATTATTGTTGAATTAATGGTAACTTCTAATACTTGCCTTAACTTGAGAACATTTCTTTTAGAAGAAACAAACACCATCAGTTTGTTTTTGCTGACATTCTGGCACTATTGAACACATCTTACGGGCAGGGATTGCATCTTAGTAATTTTATGTCTCCAATGCCTAGCACAGGGGTTGGTTCATAAGTGGTGCTCAGTAAGTGTTAAAACAACAGAAAGGACTTAAAGGAGTAGAATACAAAACTGCATAGTGGTAACCTGGAGCTACAGAATTTGATTTTAGAATAAGGCTGGTATAGAAAAACGAATCTAAAAATATCTAATAAGCATACCAAAATTAGCATTAAAAAAAAGTCACCAAATCATGATGGGGAATAATGAACCTGACAATCTCATTCGCACTGAAACCAAGAAACTGGCTACAGAAATTAATTAGGAACAAGGTTTACAATGAAGAGCTTCAATGACCCCTTGATGACTACGGAATACTTAGTCACATGGAGTGCCAGCTCCCTTTTGTATAAAAGGCGAGAAAGGTAACTATGTATTCAGGAAACATTTTGAATATCTAAAGATACAGAATATCTGTCCTTATGTAGAGAACATGGTAGCAAACATAATCTGAACTATGCCTAGCCTAGCCTATCAGTTAACAGTATACTCAAGGACCATTGCAGAGCAGGCCAGAGGAAAAAGAAACAAAAGCTAGGAGAGCAGTCAGCTGCTGATGTACTTTCAAGATAAAAATGCATGCATATTACTTTGTGGTTCCAAATTTAGATGTATCAGTGAGCTAGGCATGGTGGCTCACATCTGTAATCCCAGCACTTTGAAACACTGAGGCAGGAGGATCACTTGAGCCAAGGAGTTTGACACCAGCCTGGGCAATATAACCAGACCACATCTCTACAAAAAATAAAAAAATTAGCCGGGCATGGTGGCTTGTCCCTGTAGTCCCAGCTACTTGGAAGGCTGAGGCAGGAGGATCACTTGAGCCCTGAAGTTCGAGGCCACAGAGAGCTAAGATCACATCACTGCACTCCATGCTGGGGGACAGAGTGAGATCCTGTCTCAAAAGAAGAAGAATAGAAGTCTCAGTGAAATCAAGCATTCAAAACATACACATTTTTTGAACTCAAAATGTGAAGTCAACACATGGCTATTATGGTAGTGGTTTATCCGTTCATTCATTTATTCAACAAATATTTCTCAGGTAGCTATTAATTATATAATGGCCCCATAGGTTACAGAATACAAATATAATCAATTTTTCTCCTGAGGAGGGGAAAGAGACATACATAGGTAATTACAAAACAAGATGACAAATAAAAGAAATATGCACAGAATTATGAAAGCAGATAACAGGAGTTCCCTAGAGCAAGTGATTAGTGCATCTCAAAATAAAAGCAGTACTACTGGTGGGCCGGGGCAAAGGACACTGTATGTAAAAAACGGCATGCATGTAGAAATGGACAGCTTAAAACATTTTGGAAAAGGCAAGTAGCTCAGTATGGCTACAGATTAGCACGGCAGGCTGGCAAAAGATAAGCAAGATGCTAGCTAACAAAGGGAACTGTGTGCTGTTAAGAGTTTAGATTTTTAGCCTGTAACCAATAGAATACAGTTAAAATATTTTTAAGAATAATGACAAAATCAGATTTGTGTTACGGACAGATTATTTTAGCAGCCCTGTGGAAGCGGGAACGAAACTCGGGGCCTAAGCAATACAACGTGTCTGTGGGTCTCAATGTTTCAGTCTAGGAACCACCTTAACGAAACAAAGTATCCCATGAAACACTTCTTTCAGTTCTCCAGCTTATCACCTTAAACATCATGACTCGAAACTTCAATGAGTGCTAGTTTCCTCCCCTCAGCAAACACACATGCAATGCTTCACATCAAGAAGCTAACGTGTAGCTTCTATTAAAATATTCCATTCCTTCCATTAAATTATTAAATACCGCTAGCTATAGATATTACCAGACATTCGCTTAAAACCCATAAGTACTGTAGCCCAGATTACCTGGAGAATCTTGTCAACTGCCCACGGTCCCTCTATCCCACTTTGATAACCACTGACATCTCACTGGTAACTGAGACGTAAGTGAAAGTGCATCTGATCAGCGAAACTGACAAAGTCAGCCTTGGGAAAACAAAGTGGAGATGTTGTTCACGAAACGAACAGATTCAGAAAGAAGAGGCAGTGTCCCTAACGGAGCAGAGCTGTCAACGAGTCTGTGTAGTTAGGAGCTCAGGAATGGCCAGTCTTGTAAGAAACGGCCGGTAGACGGAGCGCCTGTGACAACTAGTTGTAGTAGTTTGCGGGCAAGGGAGAAAAAGGACCGAGGTAAAAGAGGGTGTAGGGTACGCTGGGGGTGGATCTGCCCGCAGCAAACAGGAGACAATGAGAGAGATCCAGGCACATTTCAGAGCGGAGGAGCTGCAGGAGGGTGTGGAGCTGCGAGCGAAGACTCGGCTCCTGGGCTGGTGGCGGGAAGTTAGCGGATGAGGAAGAGGCACCCGAGGGATGACTAGAGTTTCAGGGTCAGTGGAAGCCCAGGGACGTGGGAGGCCGAGGAGACAGCAGATCTCGAGGCGGGGTGCTGGATGCACACCCTGGGGACGCGGAGGAACAGGGAGAGCGGAGGTGTCACCCTTGACTTGCCGGGGCAGCCCTCCCGCACCCAGCCCGGTACTCACAGAGCTCAGAGTACCGATGGCAGCCCCGGCCCAGCTGCTGCAGATAGCGCTGCAGCACGTCCGTGAGGAGGTGGCAGGCGCTGAGCTGCACCGAGTCCCAGCCCAGCGCCTGGCAGATCTGCGCCACCGAGACCCTCAACAACGACCTGGAGTAACTCTCGCACATCCCGCTGCGTGGACGCCACCGCAGCCCTTGCTGCCACTGCTCTCCAGCCCCGCCGCCAGACCTTAGCAGGGCCCCCGATTCATCCTCTAGGGCTTCCGCGGCGGGATAATGGTCCCACGGACCCCCGGCGACCACCTCAAAGACCCAGCAGCACGGAGCGCGCCAGCCTGAGAGCCGCCATTTTGGACTCGCTCCGCCTCCCGCTGGACGGCCGCCGGAGCGAGGCAGCATGAGCCGAATGCCGAGCGCGCCGATGAGAAAGCTCCGCCCCGTGGGAGCGGAGCGACGCCTCGGGATCGCCTCTGAGGCCTGGAAGCCGGCCGGAAACGGGATTGCGGCGCGCAGGTGGAGGAGGTCGGGGGCGGCAGGTGCTGGGGCGCTTCCCAGGGGCGCTCACCTTGGGGGAGAGCGGGGACGAAACCGCCCGTGTTTTAGGGGCAAACGCGGGATCTGGGATACGACATGGACATGTTAGAGAGTTAGCATTAATAATGTTAGTCATGTTAGAGGGTTAAGTGCCAGAGAGAAGTTTGGGGCGTGGGAACTTAAGATGCTCGCCAAACGCAGACCTGCGCTGGTCTGCTAAAAATCTGTGTATTGAGCTGCTTGCCACTGCACAGATTAAATAAAGCCCAAGCTGTTCCGCATGCCCTTTAAAGCCCTTCGCAATAGGGCGGGGACTAGGAGGAGGCCTCTGTGCCAAATTAATGGGGCCCCCAAAAACTCAGTCATCAAGATTGATAATATTTTAATAGTTTTTTTAAAAATCCAAACCCATGCCATAAACTCCTGCCTCGCTCATGTCATTCTAATCCCAGCCCTGGTTGCAATAAAACTTTTTTTTTCAAACCAGGTGAGCTCCCTGTGGGCTGTAGTGTGCGATTTGCGCAACGCGGTTGTGGCCTGTAGGGGGATGGGGACCCCGGCTGACTGCAGAGGTCAAACCAGAGCCTCAAACCCGTGTCGCAGGCTGAGTGTCCAGGGAACGGTTACCTATCCCAGAGCCTTCTCCCAGCTCCAGCCAAATATTGCCCGAAATCGGGATTTGGGGATAAATACCTTGACTTTTAAATACAGAATTGGGAACACATCTCAAAGACCAAACTGATCCCACCGCAAGTCTAGGTTCAGCCTGCCGGTAGCTCGATTGTAGTGGCTGAACTATGCGGTTTCTTAAATATGCCTTTCTGTCCCTATCACAGTGTATTTAGTATAAGAGTTTATGTGCTCCTCCAGTAAATTGTGGGTTTATGAGTGGCTCTATATTCCTCCTACAGGGACTATTCCAGAACTTTAAAATTTAAAATTTTTGAAAGTCTGGGAAACGCAACAGAAGTGAAATTATGGTTCTTCAGTTAAATGGCGATCTGCAGAGAAGTAATGTATTATATGGCAAGGTGCCTGTATTTCCTCCATGGACACTCTGTCCCCCGGTTATCAGTAACATTTTGTTGCTAAATCTGTGAGACATTTTTCAGTCCTAGCCTTACTTGATTATTTTGTAGCCATTTGATAATGTTGAACACTACAGTAACTTTGAAACTCTTTTGCGCCTTGGATTTCACAAATCTGTCTGTCTGCCACCACGACCCTGGGTGTGTGTTCTTCTTCATTTGCCTTTCTGTGTATAGGGGAGGGGATTTTATTTCTGAAAATTTCAAACCTACAGAAAAGTTGAAACAAAATGACAGACTCAGGTATACACTTCATCTAGATTCACCGATTGTTAACATTTTGCCACATTTACTATATCTTGTGTATTTATATATACACACAAATTTTTTTCCAGCAGTTTGAAAGTAAGCTGCAAACTTCATAACATTTAACCTCACACCTCAACATGGATCACCCCAAAACAAGAACATTCCCCCACATAACTACACACATGATCATATGTCACAGGCTTGGTTCCCAGGAAGTCAACTCTGAAATAGAGATGAGCCTGCAGAAAGTTCATTGAGGAGTCCTCCTGGGACTTGAGGGAAGGAGTGAAAGCCAGGTGCAGTGAATGCCTTGGCAAGGAAAGCCTCAGCCAAGCCAATCTCATAGAGTGCTGAAGCTGGAGTGGACCTTCAGAGCTTCCCTGAATCCAAACAAGAAGGGTGGACCTTTATATTCACATAAGAACAGGCCACTGCATGAGGGCTGCCTGGGAAAGTAGGCAAAGGAACTGCCTGCAGCTGAGTCCATTCAAGTCCAAGGACAGCTGAAGTCCTTCAGTCCTGAGGGGCTCTGAGCAGTGCATTTAGCATTCATCACAGTTCATCCCTTTTACCCTCAGAGCCACTTCTTGGTTTGAGGAACAGCTCCTCCAGGATTCTGGAGGGGGCCCTTTCCCTAGGGAAAACATTAAAGAGGAAGGTCAGGAGACAAATTAGAGCCCCGACTGCTGCAGCCGGGCCTCAGCTATTACTAAGTATTCTCCTCCTCAGTTCTACATTTCTCTCACTTCTGGTCTCAATAGCTTACCTTGTGGCATGATGCAGACCCTCCTGTGCTGGTCTGAGCCCCTGCTTTCCAGGCCCTTTTCAGACTCTGGCTGCTGAACATGTCCTTGTGCCATCAAAACTGGGAAAAAGAATACCCCAAATTGGGCAAGAAGTACTCACAGACCATCTGGAAACCAAACACTCTGCCTTGCCTCCCACGCTGTAATAGAAGCCCATCGCCCTCTTAAAGATGACTTCTCTCTTAGCTGCAGTCTCGGTGGAAGTGCCCAGGCAGCAACTGCAGCTAATATTTCAGTGGGACTCCTGCTCTGTCCTCTGGTGAAAGCATTTGCCCTTTTGGAAATAGGATCTATAAACCTGGAGAACCCAGAGTGGCAGGGACCTGAAAAACAATTTCCTAGATGGGTCCCTGGAAGTGATGTAAGTGGAGAAACTCCCGTCTCTACCCCATGTCATCCACCTATTGGGAATCCAGCATCACAGAAGAGTCATTGACTTGGTGGGGCAGAGTGGCTCATGCCTGTAATCCCAACACTTTGGGAGGCCAAGGCAAGTAGATGGCTTGAGGCAGGAGTTCGAGACAAGCCTTAGCAGCATAATGAAACCCTTATCTCTACAAAATATATATATATTTTTTGTATATTATATACAAATATATCTTGAAAATATATATTTATATATTTTTTTATGTTTTTTAGAGATAAGTTTTGTTTTGTTTGTTTTTTTGAGATGGAGTCTTGCTCTGTCACCCAGGCTGGAGTGCAGTGGCCCATTCCCGGCTCACTGCAATCTCCATCTCCCGGGTTCAAGCGATACTCCTGCCTCAGCCTCCCGAGTAGCTTGGGATTGCAGGCATGCACCACCATGCCCGGCTAATTTTTTTGTGTTTTCAATGGAGACAGGGTTTCACCATGTTGGCCAAGATAGGCTCAATCTCTTGACCTCATGATCCGCCCGCCTCAGCTTCCCAAAGTGCTGGGATTACAGGTGCGAGCCACCACACCTGACCTATATGTATATATATATACACATATATATATACATAAACATATATATATACACATATACATATATATATATATTTTTTTTTTTTTTTAAAGAAATTAGCCCTAGCTACTCAGGAGGCTGAGGCCAGAAGATCACTGGAGCCCAGGAGTTTGAGGCTACAGTGAGCTACGATCAAGCCACCGCACTCCAGTCTGGGCAACGGTGAGACCCTGTCTCTACAAAAAGAAAAAATGGTTATTGACTTAAAGAGTGCACAGCAGCCTAGGGGATCAGGCCCACCCTCAGAAGGTATTGCCTGTGTGCTGATGCTTTCATTGTGCCTAAAAAAGGCTGTTCCATTGCTCTGCCAGGCTGACAGCTTCTGAGTGGTGTGGGGTGTGATTTGGCCAGTGGGTCTCATAGCCTTGTGCCCGCTCCCACATCTTCTTTATTGTAAAATGGGTTCCTTAGGCTGACGTAGCCCGATATGGGAACCCAGTGGCTCAAACAAGAAAAGCAGGAAAGGCAAATCTATACCCAGAATACTCATCTATTTCTTATCACTATGAATGTTTACCCTTGTTATCACATAGCCAAGTGTGAACTGTAGCTCACAGCCTCTGCCCAGCATCGTGAGAGAGCATGGTACCACATTTTGCTAGCCTGGGAAAAGATGAAAACTCAAATTGTGCTTTCTACTGAATGCATATTGCATTTGCATCATCGCAAAGTTGAAAATCGTAAATTAAACCATAGTTAAGTTGGGGACTGTCTGTGTACGATGACACAGCGTGAGAGAATTAACATAGCTCTAGGGCAAGACCAAAATGTAAACTGTTGTCTGCTCTAAGTGAATGGAAATGTTCTGATCCTTTCTGTTTGAGATGGAAAAAGACAGCTTTCACCAGCCAATGACCACATGCCATATGCCTGAGACAATGCTTATCTGTTCTAGTAAAGACACCACATCTGGCACAGCAACTGCATCCAGGGTTACTACTCAGCTAAGTTTACAACAGTTCGTTCTCACCCTTCAAGATGCATCTCTTATTTGCAGTAGCCGATTGTCAGATGAAATGAAAATATAGTGACCCACTGCCTCCAGCACCCTTTAGGTCATGATTTCTGCCCCCCTCCCTAGTTGCAGGGTTAGTTTCAAAGTCATCTCGTCAGCCCTCCCACGCCCAAAGTTCTTACCCACGGGCCAAAGAACCAGCATGGGGGTTATGCCAATATCCTTGTATGTCTGTTCCAGTGACATTCAGGAATCAGGAAATTGGCCACTGAGTGGGTCCAAGTGTGAGCTGAGTCTGAGCCAAGACTCCAGGTGTCACTTGGCCTCAGATGCCCCCACTCTGACAGGGGACTCGTGATGACTCTGCATCTCCTGGTTTCATTCTCAGCTTCCTCAAAATGTGTGGGTTTTCCCTCTCCCCAGTGGACAGTTACCTGAGTAATGGCTGTAGGTTCTTTTGCAAAAAGAGTCGGGGAATCATTGCCTTCGCTGTTTGGTGTTGCAGCATTCTTCTTCCTAAAGATTCAGCCAGCCTCTTCTTCAGTCAATAGGGTTTCAATCTGAAAGCTGGCTTGGATCCAGGAACCAGGCACGGAATCATGACTGGTTATGGAGGTATCTGCCCTCAGCCCCCTCAGCCATCCTTGAATTATTCTGATGAACCAGATTGAGTAGCCCATGTGTTGGTATTCATCCATTTCACCCAGGGACCCCTCATTCTACAAATCATCCTGTAACTCACCAGGTAAGCCCACACTCCACTGATTGCTCTCACGCATAATTGCATTCACTTGGTTTCTGACTGCTAAGCAGTTAAGTATTGCCACCTGGTTTCTACGATTCTGGGGTCCTATGTTCTTTGTATTTCTCAAATATCTGATACATTCAGATGTTGTCCCAGCTTACTTCCACTGTTACACCACCCTGTTCATCCCTGGTGGAAGTTTTAAGACTTGTGCATTCAGGAACTGCTACCTTGTGTCAGGTGGTACCTCTGCGCTCCATCTATCACCTGTGCTGAAGTCCTTACTGCCAGCCAGTGGAGCAATCCAGCTCCAAAATCCCATCTTTGCATCTTCTCTCTCAGACTGCTCCAGCACCAACTGTCCCAAGTTGGACTCCTGAGGAGACTGTCTCTGAGATGATTAACCTAAGAGGGGTGCTCTTGGAGTCTCCACCCGGCAGAGAGGAGAGGAGGGCAGGGCAGGAAGCAGGACTAGGGAAGGGCAATGTGGAGAAGGGAGGGGTTGGGGGAGGGAAAAGGGTGGGGGAAGGTTGAGAAGGAAAGGTGGAAGGGAGAGGAAGGGGATGGGAAGGGGAGGATGAGAAAGGGGAGAGAGCAGAATTGGGATAGGGAGACATTGGGCTGCAGCTCATACTTAAGAAAGGTCTCAGTCAACCCCACAGAGGCTTGAATGGCCCTTTGCAGTGTCCCAAGCCAGGCAAGAGTCTTTAAACTCTCATACTGATCAGACACTGGATGTAGGCTGCTTCAGGACAGGGCCATGACCTTTGGCAAGGCGATCTCCAGCTGGGCAATTCCAAGGAGGGTTGGCAGCTGGGGGCTGTGTGCCTCCACCATTCCCAGTGGAAGGTCCTTCTGAAGGGGAGTTGGATGGTACATCACAGCTCCCACCTCCCCGTAATGCCATGATAACACTCAGCAAACTAAGACTGACGCAATAATATCCCACAAAATGAAGTGCATGTTCAAATTTTCCCATCATCCCCAAATGCCTTTTATGGCTTAAAAAAGTTTTCTTTTTCTTTCTTTCTTTCTGCTTAAAAAATTTTTTTCTCTCTCTCTTTCTCTTTTCTTTCTTACCCAGGCTGGAGTGCAGCGGTGAGATCTCAGCTCACTGCAACCTCCACCTCCTGGGTTCCAGTGATTCTCCTGCCTCAGCCATTTGAGTAGCTGGGATTATGGGCATGCACCACCATGCCTGGCTATTTTTGTGTTTTTAGTAGAGACTGGGATTCACCATGTTGGCCAAGCTTATCTTAAACTCCTGACCTCAAGTGATCCACCTGCCTCAGCCTCCCAAAGTGCTGGGATTACAGGCATGACCCACTGTGCCCAGCCAAGCTTTTAAAAATTTTTAATCCAGGATTGAATCAAGAAGCACTCGTTGCATTTGGCTGTCATGTTTCTTTTTAGTCTCTCTTAATTTGATCAATCCACTGGTTGTGTTTCTGTTTTTGTTTGTTATTGTTGTTCTTTGGTCTTTTATAACACATTTTTACAAAGTTCAGGAAAAAAATGTCTTACAGTATTTGTCTGTTTTCTCCTTTGATTAGGTCAGAAGAAAACATTTTTGGAAAGAAAATTCCTACTCAGGTGATCTGTACTTCCAGCTGTATTATTGTATCAGGTAGTCACATTGTCAGCTTGTCCTGTTGTTGGTGACAAAGTTTGATCACTTGTAAACATGGCATCCGCTAGATCTTTCCATCAGAATGTCACCTTTTCTTGCTTTGAAATTAATAAGCAATCCATAACATAATCTTTTTTTTTTTTTCTTTTTTTTGAGACAGGGTCTTGCTCCGTAACTGAGGCTGGAGTGCAGTGATGCAGTCTCGGCTCCCTGAAACCTCTGCCTCCTGGGTTCAAGCGATTCTCTTGTATCAGCCTCCCCAAGTAGCTGGGACTACAGGTGCGCACCACCACATTCAGCTGATTTTTTTTTTTTTTTTTTTTTTTTTTAGTAGAGACAGGGTTTCACCAGGTTGGCCAGGCTGGTCTTGAACTCCAATCTCAAGTGATCTGCCCGCCTTGGCCTTCCAAAGTGCTGGAATTACAGGCTTAAGCCACTGCACCTGGCCCATAAGGTAATACTTTGAGACTACCCGAAAAACCTGCTTCTCCGCAACTTTCCACCTTGGTGATTTTATTGGCATCCATTTCTGATCTCTTAATGCATGAATATATTGGTGGTTACAAAGTGGTGATTTTTCTAATCCTGTTAGGCATTCTACATTTATTAGCAGGCATTCTTCTGTAAAGGAGCGCTCCCCCACCTTCTCTAGTACTGCTGTGTGGTCAGGGATTTTTTTTTTTTTTTCTTAGATGGAGTTTTGCTCTTGTTGCCCAGGCCAGAGTGCAATAGTGCAATCTCGGCTCACCACAACCTCCGCCTCCCGGGTTCAAGCGATTCTCCTGCCTTAGCGTCCTGAGTAACTAGGATTATAGGCATGTGCCACCATGCCTGGCTAATTTTGTATTTTTAGTAGAGATGGGGGTTTCTCCATGTTGGTCAGGCTGGTCTCGAACTCTTGACCTCAGGTGATCCGCCCACCTCAGCCTCCCAAAGTGCTGGGATTAGAGGTGTGAGCCACCATGCCCAGCCAGGGATTCTTTTATTTGGTGTTTTATGATCCATTACCTTCGTGATTCTCTTGCTGCTTAAATTGTCCTGTATTTGGCCACTGTATTCTTGTACTGTGAGCCGGCCACTGTATTCTTCTACTGTGTCACCATCATTCATGGAGGACTTGCTACTGGGTGTCAGATTTTCCAGGCTCACCTGGTGCTTCCCTTGCTCTAAGCTTGGAAGTAGCCATCTCTCTGAGGGGCCCTGGTTCTTCCTAGAGAGGAATATTATTTAGAAGCAAGATGTGTGCTAACTGACCTTCATTACTACAGGAAAATTGTTGCTTCAGGGGCCTTGTAGTGAAAACAACTAAAAAATATGTATACTTTTAAAGTGCAAAGTACACACTGATGCTTCTGATTCAAATCTAAAATGACATACCCCTTTCCTCCTCCCGTGTCATATTTGCATATCCTGTCTCTCCCAAAGTGAGAAACCTGGCTTCAATATCAAAAATTTGACTTATCCTCTAATGTCTTTGCCTGTTTTTATTATTATTATTGTTATTGAGAGGGAGTCTTGCTCTGTCACCCATGCTGGAGTGAAGCGGTATGATCTCGGCTCATTGCAACCTCTGCCTCCTGGGTTAAAGCAATTTTCCTGCCTCAGCCTCCCAAGTAGTTGGGTTACAGGCATCCACCACCATGCCCGGTCATAGTTCATTGCAGCCTCAACTTCCCAGGTTCAAGCAATCCTCCCACCTCAGGCTCCTGAGTAGCTGGGACTGCAGGCACATGCCACCATGCCTGGCTCATTTTTTATTTTGTGTAAAGAGGGGGTTTCGCTGCGTTGCCTAGGCAAACTCCTGGGCTCAAGCGATTTGCCAACCTCGGCCTCCCCAAGTGCTAGGATTACAGGCATGAGCCACCATGCCTGGCAGCCTTTGCCTGCTTTTACAGTGTTTGTTCTTTTCATAGGATTCACCTCAGTGGTTTTCACCATTAGCTGTGTAAAGATGACTCCTTAATAAAACACTTATATCTCAGATTTTTCCTGAGTGCCATACTAGTGTAGCTAACTGCATCTAATGACTAATGTCTGCTTGGATGTCCAATTATAACTCAAACGTAATTAATGTTTGAGCTATGTCCACAACTAAAATCATTCCATTCTTTGCTGTATACTTAGGAGGGGGGTGCTGTATCTGTGTTCATCTCATTCACTAAAACCTTCAATATATAGCATAGTACCTAGCGGGTAGTCAGATTTCAATAATGCCTTTAGAACAATTCATCTTGCAATGATATATGGAGGGGATTAAGAGCACAACTCTGTGAATGGAAGAAAAACCACTGAGTGGTGCAGTTTAGAAGGGTGGATTTCATGGCATGTGGACGATATCTCAATAAAGCTACTGTTTTAAGAGGGTGATTAGAAGTGAATGGTAGAGGTCAGGAGTCAGGAACTTGTTCAAGAGTAGCAGGAGCAGAAATGGAGAGCACTTGCTTCCTTATGAGCGGAGTCTGAGCACAGCTTAGTGGGACACCAAGATCTGTAGAATGAAATGTCTTCCTGGGATCAAATCTCAGACTCATCCAAGAGGCCTGATTCTTATCATTCTGTCTTGGTGGATGAGGAAATACACCAAGAGCAACGTGGCAAAGGCAAGTACTGGGGTGTGGTGGTCAGTGCTGACAAGGGTTACAGTTGAGGACCAGTGAGCCCCAACTTCAGCCAAACGCAGCAGTTTTTATTCAGTTGGTGCCAGTAGGAGCCCAGTGACTGCAGTTTTCTGTTTTTTTTTTTTTTTTTTTTTTTTGAGTCTTGAGTCTCACTCTGTCATCCAGGCTGGAGTACAGTGGCATGCATAATCTCATCTCACTGCAACCTCTGCCTCCCGAGTTCAAGCGATTCTCCTGCTTCAGCTTCCTGAATAGCTGAGATTACAGGCACGTGCCACCACGCCTGGCTAATTTTTTGTATTTTTAGTAGAGACAGGGTTTCACCATGTTGGCCAGGCTGGTCATGAACTCCTGACCTCAAGTGATCCACCTGCCTTGGCCTCCCAAAGTGCTGGGATTACAGGCGTGAGCCACTGTGCCTGGCCATGACTACACAGTTCTTAAGCTTCATTTAGAGAGTTTTCAATAATGATAATAGTTTCTGAAAGCTTCAAATATTCCATATTAAAGCACACAGAGAAACAGTTTCCTAAAAGGCACATTCCAGACAACAGTTGTAATGATGGAAGCTCAATCCCAGAACATGAAAATTAACAGACCTAGTCCTTTAGGTACCATGTAGGTGTTTCCAGCAAATAGCTCATGCCTATAATCCCAGCACTTCAGGAGGCCAAAGTGGACGGATCACTTGAAACCAGGAGTTTGAGACCAGCTTGGACAACATGGTGAAACCCTGTCTCTACTAAAAATACAAAAATTAGCCAGGCATGGTGGTGCATGCCTGTAGTCCCACTTACTTGGGAGGCTGAGGTGGGAGGATGGCTTGAGCCCAGGAGGTGGAGGTCACAGTGAGCCAAGATCCTGCCACTGCACTCCAAGCTGGGCGATAGAGCCAGACTCCGTCTCAAAATAATAATAATAAAAGGATAGCAGTTTGAATTATGTAGTAAACCTTACAAGTAGACACTTTTCACTGTAATTGCACTGTATTATGCCACTTAGCAAAAGGAGAGGACAGAAATTGGGGGAAAATTTCAAGCTTACTCTTTGATTCCTTCCTACATGTCTGAACCACAGCATGGCACACTCACCTTTCCAGATTGGTCTTGCCGTTCTCGTTCTCGGCATCAGCAGTTCTCAGAATGTGCATTTGAACAGATTTTGGACTTTGCTTGTTCTGCTTCCTTGGTCTGAAATGCCTTCCCTCCCCACCAGTTAGCTCTAGTGGTTTAATCTCTACTGTCGATCACTGGTCCTTGAGGACTGTTTAGACCTCCTTCCTCGAGGCTGGACAGCCTTCTCAGTCCCTTATTCTGTTCTCAAATTGAGTCAGTGTCCCTCCTGTGGCTCACCAATTGTAGCTTACCACATTCTGTCATTTGCTTGTGTTCCCTCTACTGTAAGCTCCTGCAAGGAAGTGTTTCATTATCATTGTATCTTCAGAGAGTAAGAGTGCCAGTATACAGAAGAGCATCATTAAATGCTATATTGAGCTGGTGATCACTTTTACATAGAGCAGACATTAGAATACAGCACTTACTCCATGTCAGATTCTAAATATTTTAAAATATTACCTCATTTAATCCTAACGACCTTTTAATCTCTATCTTCTAGATCATAAAACTGAAAGACTAAGTAACTTGTGCAAGGTCACAGCTGGTAAGGGCTGAGCTAGTATTCCAGCTCAGACACAGATTATTTCTTATGTTGACTGACTTCAGATTCTCGCTCTTCCTCCTTCCACGGTGTCTAGGACACTCAATTCACCCTCACAGATGTGTTCTGCTGTGCTGGAAACTGGAGGTGGGCCAAGCCAAGCTTAGAAGCAAAATACAAAACAGGCTGGGCACGGTGGCTCACACCTGCAATTCCAGCACTTTGGGAGGCTAAGGAGGATCACTTGAGCCCAGGAGTTCAAGACCAACCTGGGCAAAATAGCAAGACTCCATCTCTTAAAAAAAAAAAATTAGCTAGGTATAGTGGTACGTGCATTCATGTGTGTGCGCGCGCGCACACACACACACACACCCCAGACAAAAGCCCTCAGAGAAGGTGGTTGGTTCCTTGCCAACATTCCCAAAAGGTTTCTAGTACTGGTTCACACGACACCTCCACCGGATTCCTCAGTTGTGAGCTATTTCTTTCTCATAGCTTCAGCCACCAACCCCTTCAGAAGTGGCTCCTGAAAACTTTCAGGGGAGTTAGAAAATGACCGCAAAGCTCTGCTCAGTTTACCTTTCTATTCATTGCTATGAATATAGTTGTAAATATTTAAAGAGTTCATTCTAAATACATGCATTCATTTACCTGTTTTTAAAAGTCAAGAGGAACTTGTTGAGAATGGGTTTTATAGTTTATAATTTTATATATTTTAGAATTTATATATTGCTTTTGTAATTAATGAAAACCCTAAGTTCCTGATTTTAAACAAACAGGGAAAAGTCTGATATTTTGGCATGGCCAACTTGGAGTGTGGAATCAACTCAGGCATCTAATCCTAACTGTTATCTAAATGTGAATATCATATTTTTCTGTGTTTGGAAAAGATGTTTTAAGCAATTTATTTAGAGTAAATATATGCTTAGAATTTTGTATCCAGAATTCTGCTTCCAGTGGCTTTTTTTTTTTTTTTTTTTTTTAGATTGATTCTCTCTCTGTTGTCCAGGCTAGAGTGCAGTGGCGTGATCTCAGCTCACTGCAACCTCCATCTCCCGGGTTCAAGCAATTCTTATGCCTCAGCCTCCTAAGTAGCTGGGATTACAGGTATGCACCACCAGGCCTGGCTAATTTTTGTTTTTTTTGTTGGCCTCAAATTCCTGACTTCAAGTGATCCACCTGCCTTGGTCTCCCAAAGTGCTGGATTACAGACATGAGCCTCCATGCCCAGCCTTGCTGACTGTTCTTGAAGGCTGTAGTAGGGCACAGAACTGGGCTGGGGTTGTGGCCTGCAGCCCCTTCCCTCTACCTTATCCCCACAGAGGCTAGACATTTTAAGGTCAGTGGAGCACTATCAAATCAAAAGAGCCTCTTAAATTATCTTCTACTAAAAAATTTTAATAGTAGCATGTTAATATTTTTAAATGTTTTAGCATCATCCCATTTCAAAAACTATATCTATTGTTCTTATATAAGAAAAACAATGATTTTCTTATTTTAAGTTGTTTATTGTAAGATAATTTACAAATATCTTGCTGTCTTCGATAATTCAAACAATGGAGGAACAGTTTTTTTCTGACAAAGACAGCAGCAGTAAGCTAAAAACAAAATCAGCTGGCTGAATTTTCCTTCTTTACCTGAAAAACAAAGTACAGGACAAGTAAAAAAATCAAACAGTATTTTTTGGGAAAATAATAATGTCAAGAGAAATATTAACACACACTTACGTGGAGTACAGAGAACTGAATTTACACAATAAAGTGTTACTGTATACCAGTGGTTCTCAAATTTTGGTCTGAGGAACCTTTCTTGGGGGTCCTGAGGGCAAAACTATTTTCATAATAATGTTATTTTGCCTGTTTTATTCTCATTGCTGAGTATACAGTGGAGTTTTCCAGAGGCCACATGATCCATGACATCACAACAAAATGAGTAAACAGATGAAAATCTAGCTGGCTCTGCTAAATCAATCAGGCATTAAGGGTTCCTGAGACCATAAAGTTTGAGAACCACCACTCTTCACCAACCTATATATAATATCTCAAAATAATGTTAATGTCTATCCTCAAAGTTGATTTCCTTATATCCACATTTTTTATGATCAACACACTCACTACAAAAAAAGTCCACTAGCGTTGCCCAGGTGCTCCCATGAGTTGGCTGCTACTATAACGTGGCCCATCCATCTAAATCTCTCAGAGGACACTTCTAAGATTACTAAATTAGCTTCACTTATATCTGACTGGGTTTCTTTTCTGAACAGATATGGGAAGAATGTGTAAACTTTACCTCTTGTCTGAGGATGGAACTTGATTTTCATTAATCCCTGGTTATTGTATTAGAAGAAAAAGACAAACACAAAACAAGCAGGTCAAGAAGCAATCCATGCTAGTTAATCACATATGCTTTCCAACAAAAATAAGTCAAGTTTTAAACTTGATACCTTGAGTGTATCATGCGAAAATACTTACCACAAGATTCCTTTAAAACAGACTCAATGACTGTTACACAACATAGATTTCATTCCAGGTTAGAAGCAATAAAAACATGTTCATGCAAGTAGGCAAGACTATGAACACATAATTTAAATGATAATTTTTCTATAAATTAACACAATATATTTAGAGGTTTTTTTTTTTTTTTTTTTGAGATGGAGTCTCGTCCTGTTGCCCAGGCTGGAGTGCAATGGCACGATCTTGGCTCACTGCAACCTCCTCCCAGGTTCAGGTGATTCTCCTGCCTCAGCTTCCCAAGTATCTGGGATTACAGACGCCGGCCAATTTTAGAGACAGAGTTTTGCCATTGGCCAGGCTGTTCTTGAACTCCTGTCCTCAGGTGATCTGCCTGCCTCAGCCTTCCAAAGTGCTGGGATTACAGGCTTGAGCCACTGTGCCTGGCCACATTTAGAGTTTTTAGGCTGCCAACTAATACTTGGCACCTCAAATACTATGGTTTACTCATGCTCTTAAATTTTATTACTAAATAGCCAGATATGTTTGTTTTGTTTTTTGATCTGTTTCTTTTCCAAATATGTTTAAATATTATTAGTCTTGATTCATAATAACTGATAGGTTACAGAGCATGCAAGTCCATTCACAAGCAATCCAAACTTGGCACTGCATAGCTAATTTTTTAGGTAAGGATTTAGACTACCTTTCTAGAAAGGAAAACTTAATTCTCAATTTCTAATCATATGGATTCCTTTTTCTACATTCTTGGTTTTGTGCAGTGGCATGATCATAGCTCACTGCAGCCTCAAACTCCTGGCTCAAGCAACCCTCCTGCCTTAGTTTCCTGAGTAGCTAGGACAATAGGCACATGCCACCACCCCTGGCTAATTTTTTCATTTTTGTAGAGATAGGGTCTTGCTATGTCGCTCAGGCTTGTCTCAAACTCCTAGGCTCAAGCAATCCACTCACCTCGGTCTCCCAAAATGCTAGGATTACAAGCGTGAGCCACTGCACTCAGCTGATTTTGCTACTTTTAAGTCATAGTTCCTACATTCCTAATGAAGAAATAGGCTGGTCCTCAATTTTGCGGAAGTTGTATCATCACAGGTTATAACTAACATTCCTTTTTCAAGAGCAAAAAAAAAACCCTTGGGTTCTCTGGATCTCACACAGCCCACGAACCTTCAGAATGTGGTTCCTTCCCCCAGGCTTTCTCACACTTAAGATCCAAGAAATCAGCCTGGCTTTAACATGGGGAAGATGGCAAGAAGGATAATGGCTAATAGAAGGTTTTAGTCCTTGTATTAGTCCCCATGTTACAGATGACAAAGCTGAGTAATAGAGAGAGTATCCTGACCGAGTTCATCAAGCTTAGACACCATGAGACTGTATTCTGTGATGCTAATACAACACTGGTGACCAGGCTGTGAATGGGTTAGTCCTAACAAAGCTGTGCTTAGAAAGTAAAATAAGAGAAGAAGAATGCTTAGGATAGCAAGGCTGATGGATCTAACTACCAGCTTACACAACAGTCTCTGTTGGCTCAATCAGTTCTGTGTCTGTCCGGCATTCTACCCAGTTTCTACCCTTGAAAGATAACACTTAAGGAACACTTTAAATAGTGAACTTTTCCCTGACTCTTAAACATGGGCCCACATTTCCATACACCCAATAAAATGTATTTGTCCCTCTTCTGAACTTCCAGTTCTTAATACACATGGGATTTCACTGATTCATTCAACATTCATGAAGGAGGTATGTACCAGGTGATGGAGACACAAAAGTGAATAAGATATGGTCCCATTCTGGCCTCAAGGAACACAAAGACAAATAAAAAGCCAATTCCTGATACAAGGCTGTAAAAGCTGAGCTAAACGGAAGCCAAGATGCTAAAGAAGGCTACCGCACTCAGACTGAAGGAAGGAATGTTTTCTGGAAGAAAGGATTCCCCCAGCTGAGTAAGGAAGGATACACAGGAGACAGTCAGATAAAGAATCAAGGGAGCAAGGGAAGAAATAGTGGCTCTTCAGGCTGAAGCACATGCTACTCTCTGGCTGCAAGAAACACCGAGACAAATTTGTAGATCTGGAAGTAGATAAAGGTGGCTGAGGTTCAAGGAAGTGAGAAATGCTAATGGTAAGAGACTGGACTGGAAAGAGTGCTGGTGACCAGAAAAAATAGGATCACATACATCAAGTGTTTCTGCAGAATGACTGTATAATAGAGAATGGACTTTGTTATTTTCCTCATAACCCTGTCACAAAAATGGGCAATTTTTTTCTGTGAAGGGCCACACAGTATTTTAGGCTCTGTGGGTCACACACTATCACTCTCTTTCTTTCTTATAATCCTTTAAAAACATAGAAACCATTCTTAGCTCCAACCCATAGTTCAGTAACCTCTGTTCTGCTATGGTTTCTTACTTAGTGTCTGTCTTTACTGTTAAGACGGAGCTCTCTGAAGGCAAATACTGTTACCAGTGTATCCTCAGTGTCTAGCACAGGGCCTGGCTCTTAAGGGGCACTCAAATAATTATCTTTTTTAACTCAGGAGAGAAATGACAAGGATCTGCATTAAGTGGGCATAAAGAAGGGGGAAGATTCAAGAGATCTTTAGAAGGTAAAACTTAAAGAACATGGTAACCGATTGTAGGAGGTAAGAAGGAACGAGTCAAAAAGAACTTACTACACATTTTATCTCATCACAATTACCTGTATGTTTCTTATCCTATTAGAATACAAGCGCTTTAAAAGAAAGAATCACATCCTGAACACTGTGTCTGGCGCTGTACTGTGCATAGAGTGGGTATTCAACTTAATAACTTTTTGAATAAAATTCCCATTATCTTAACCCTTTTTTCATAAACATTCAAGTTTCTCAACAACTAAGAAATTTTCTTGAGGAAAGCAGTATATAGTTGGCCATCAGCATCCATGGATTCAACCAACAGCAGATGTAAAATATTTGGAAAAAAGATAAAAAATAACAAATAATAAAAACAAAAATCAGTGCAGCAACTATTTACATAGCATTGTAAGCATAACTAGAGCTAATTAAAAGTATATGAGAGGTTGTGCACTGGTGATATGCAATACTGTGCTATTTGAGATCAGGTACTTGGGCATCCTCAGATTTTGGTGTCCCGGGGGGAGGTAAGAGAGAGTCCTGGAACCAGTTCCCTGCAGATACTGAGGGATTGGCTATACTGCCTTATGGTACTGATATAGAAAACCTAATGATTAAAAAATTCCTGGACATTCTCAACATGCAATGGTTTATAGATTTATGTAAAACCAAATCTGAAGCTAGCTCTGTAACTCAGAAAGCTTGGCTTACGATTATTTAAATTCCAAAAAAAGATTTCATGAATGATACTGAATTATCCACATCCTTATTCCTAATGCTTTAGAAAAGTAAAAACTAAGCCTGAGTGTTTCCAGCTGAAACAATAAAAACAAACCAAAGAGATCCCATTTTTTACCAAATCCTTATATCCTAAGAGTTAGAATCCAAGATTCAGCAATGAGTCATTTCAACTTCAAAAGAAAAAACAAAAAACTTTTAAGTATCCGAACAAGCAGAAACAGCAAGAGGAAAAAGAATTCTCTGAAGGCAACAATCTAGAATTACTTACAGAGCTGCAGCACCAGAGATGATTTCAATCAGCTCCTTTGTGATGACAGCTTGGCGGGTACGGTTGAATGTCAATGTCAATTTGTCAATCATCTCAGCTACAAACAAAACAAAAAGATTACACAATAAAATCTAAAACTAGAGAAGAATAACTTGTTCACTAACTTCTCTTGCTTAATTTAAAAATAAGAGATTTTTGGATAGCAAAATTGGTCTCTCAAAAAATTTTATGAAGATATTTTTCCACCTTCCGTAGGGTAACTTTTCACAGTACTTGGAAGTCATCTACCTACCAAGATACACTTTCCTAAAGGTAGAGGAATATTATGTTAGTGTTGTTGAAGCTACTCTCGGCAATGGACTCCTCTCAGCTGAGGTTCACTGTGTGCTCACAAGCTTTCCTGCTGGCACTGTCCCTGCTGTGTACTTACAAGCATTCTTGCTGGCGTTATCCATGGCTGTCATCCTGGCACTCTGCTCACTAGTGGTGGACTCCTTCAGTGAATAGTAGATGATGTTGGCCAGACTGTATTCTTGGTAATTTTGCAGCACATCAGCATCAATATCATCGTAGATACTCATGCTGTCTATTAAAACAAGTGATGAGTTCCTTTGAAGTTATATAGAGCAAATACTAATTCATCAAAAACAGCTTTTCAGCGTAAAATACTTTATAATTACAGAGCAGAAATTAATGTAAGGTAAAGGAATCTGTTCCAATAATTTCATCTATTTCCACACTGTAGATGATAGCATATTTTTAGCAAAATATAATGTATAAATAAAGCATTTGATATTCTCCTCCACATGTGTAACATTAGAAAAATTAAGTCAATATCTGAAATAACTGTACTATATTTCGTGGTTATGAAGCCATCTGGACAGCATTAGCATGTGCCTGTTACAAAGCCAGCAAGCACTCAGTGCTTTTTCCAATAAAAAAAATTAATGAACTGAAATCAATATAATACAGGTTGAGCATCCCTAATCCCAAAGTCCAAAATCTGAAGTGCTCCAAAATCTGAAACATTTTGAGCACTGACATGATGCCACAGGTGGAAAATTCCACACCTGACCCCGTGTGGTAGGTCGCATGCAAAACTTTGTTTCAGGCACAAAATTATTTAAAATACTGCATAAAATTGCCTTCAGGCTATGTGTATAAGGTATATAGACTTGGGTCCCATCCCCAAGATACTGCATTATAAATATGAAAATATTCTGAAATCCCAAGCATTTCTGGTCCTAACATTCACACAAGGGACACTCAACTTGTGCAATAATTCCAACTTAGTCATTTGATTAGTGAAGGAATCTGAATGTATCAATCTGGAAAATGAGAGACAGAAAACCTTTTCTAAGCACAGGAAAGAGTGGGAGAACTAGAAACTGATATGAATTATAGTTTTAATGTTGTAGAAATTTAATAGTACATTTCAAAATTCATTCATTGGGGTCAAGTGGTGAAACAGTACTATATTTCATCAAACTTAAAATGGTGCTGGTTGTAACACCTTTATTTCTCATTAGGAGAGAAAACAGTGTAGTCAATTACAAATGATATTCCATTGGCTGGTAGAGGTATCTCAATTTCAGAAACATTAACATGTAAAGTACATACTTAAAAATAGATGAAGTCTTAGAAAACAGATGAAAATAGATGGCATATACAAGGGAAAAAAGACTTAGAAAACTAAGATCAGTTCCAGAATATTATTCCAGGATGCTTCAATGATCAATGATGACTATATTCCAACAATAAAATAAGAGAATTGAGTTGGTCAATGTAAATTAGTTGTGAACACTGTTGAACTCTCTAGTCTAGAGCTTCTGTTGTATTGTAGCTAGAAGTCCAAAAGATAAATTGCAAAGCGAATTTCCAGCTACACTCTTCAATCCTTGAGGACAAAAAAAGTCTAATGATGAACCTCGATAGATACTGATTTGTTCAATTAATGACGGAATAGAGCAGGAGTTATTGAACAATGACTGAGTTAAGTATCACAGAAGTCAAGAGATGGCACTTCTCAGAAACAGCCCCAATCAGCCAGGCGCAGTGGCTCAAGCCTGTAATCCCAGCACTTTTAGAAGCCAAGGTGGGTGGATCACTTGAAGTCAGGAGTTCAAGACCAGCCTTGCCAACATGGCAAAACCCCGTCTCTACTAAAATTACAAAAATTAGCTGGGCATGGCAGCATATGCCTGTAATTCCAGCTACTTGGGAGGCTGAGGCAGGAGAATCCCTTGAACCCGGGAGGTAGAGGTTGCAGTGAGCCAAGATCATGCCACTTCAATGCAGCCTGGGTGACACAGCTATACAATGTATAAAAAAAAAAAAAAAAAAAAAAAAAAAGAAAGGAAAAAAGAAACAGCCCCAAATCATTTGCTACTGCTACCACCGGACATCCTGACATTGTCTGCCTTAGTGTACAAATCTCTCCAATCTACATGCAAAAAAATGTGTCATAGAAAAACTACTTACCAGCACTTGCAATGGTATTAAGGGAAAAGATGGGCTTTTCCTCTGTCTTATAGGAGATGACAGACCTAGAGTTGACAAAAACAAATGTAAAACTCAAAATAATTTTAACTGTTATTTCAAAATATGAACAAAAACGTGAACATAAAAAAGCTTTGATTTCTAAATCTTTCTTGCCTGAATCGATTAAAGATGATGGAGCCCTCATCAAATTCATATCCAGAATTTAGTAATTCAAGGGCAATGACTGACGCATCTCCAAAAGTAGGGGGCTTTCTTCCCACTTCTTTGAATGCCGCTAGGAACTGGTCAGAATGAGTCCTGTAAGAAAAGCAAAAGCTCACATAAACTAGTTCAACAAGACTTCTGTTGACAGAGCATGGAGGATGGGCAGGAGAAAACATTATCACCATGGACCAGGTCTTAAATTGTTCCACACACTATCATAATTCCTTTCCCTCAGCACATGCAAGGAAGTAAAAATTTGGTCTGTCTTTATTCTTTTTGCTTTTATTTCTCTCCTTCTAACCCTAATGAACTACTGCTACCACTTCCAGGCTCTAACAGCTGCTCAGATGCCTCGTTTGGTTTGATGCCAATAGCTTTTGATATTCTCATGGTATTCAACTTATGGTCCGCATGAAGAAGCAAAGACAGAAAACAGGGGAAAGAAAATAGGTATGTTCCAGTATATCCTCGAAAAAGAAAAGCTAAACAAACACCTCCCTGTGAGTATACCAAAAAAGGCACCCCCAAAGAATACCTTGTTTAAATAAACTTTTGAAGGTTTTGACAGTTTGTCAAACGTTTGAGAGAAGATTCATTCATGCTGCACCTTTATGAATATAAACATATATATTTAAATTACCTATGAAGTATGCCCCTGATTTTGTCACCAATTCCAACAAGCATAACTTCTTTCCCAGCTGCTGTTAGTGTAGCAACCTCGCTTTTCATCTGTTTAGCAATGGAGGAGTGAATAGCACCACACAGTCCTCGATCTGAGGACACACCAATAAGGAGGTGTTTCTTCTTGTCTTCAGGCACCTTGATATCAGCTTTCTCATACAGAGCTTAAAAACAAACCAAAGCAGTAATTTTTTATATGCAACTTACACTAAATACAGTAAACCTCTAATTTACAAAGCAGTTGGTTATTTTCAAAATATGCATTTAAATTTAGCTGGCAATTGACTAGTGTAAGCAAGCATTCTTAGGACAGCTGTAAGCTGAATGGGGCACAGTGGCTCACGCCTGTAATCCCAGCACTTTAAGAGGCCAAGACAGGTGGATTACCTGAGGTCAGGAGTTTGAGACCAGCCTGGCCAACATGGTGAAACCCTGTTTCTATTAAAAATACAAAAATTAGCCAGGTATGGTGGCGGAGGCCTGTAATCTCAGCTACTGGGGAGGCTGAGACAAGAGAATTGCTTGAGCTTGGGAGGTGGAGGTTGTAGTGGGCAGAGATTGCACCACTGCACTCTAGCCTGGGAAACAGAGTGTGACTCCACCTCAAAAAAAAACAAAAAAAACAAACACACACACAAAAAACCCCAACCAAACAAAAAAAAAAAACCCCAAAAACCCACAAAAGACAGCTGTAAGTTGAGATTACTGAGGATTTGGTAGATTATCAAATTTGCATAAATCTTCCTTAAGTTAAAATTCTTTTAGATAGCCTCAACTCAGGACAAGACAGTGTGATCATAAAAAAAGAGAAAGAATGTAATCACAAGTTAAAATAGGAACTTCTTTCTCATTTCCAGCTCTTTACAACTTTATTTCCAAGATAAATTCAAAATCAAATAAGTATAAAAGCATCTAAAAACACAATATAAATTCTTTTTAAACTGCCATATCACATCTCTTTTCCATTAAGGAGGCTTATTAAGGATGAATTACATAAATTTCTGAAGGAAAAATGTCTTCATGCTTTTGAAAAGATAAGAAGAGTGATTGAAAACGAAGGTTCTCAGCTGCTTTTCCTGCTTCAACATCATTGAGATTCTCAAAACCCCATCACGAGTCATATCCGTGACCACTCAGTCAGCTCTCCACTGCAGTGCCCCCTCTTTGCCCCTGCTGCAGTCCTAAAATGTCACACTACAAGTCACAGGATGAAATCAAGCCCTTGCATCTAATGCACTGGTTCCAAGTTCTTTTGCTGGTATACTTAATAACTGGGAAAATTTCAGAATATTTTAAAAGTAACATAGTCATATACAATGACTAACAAACACACAAGCTCAGCCGGGTGCAGTGGCTCATGCCTGTAATTCCAGAACTTTGGGAGGCTGAACTGGGTGGATCACGACGTCAGGAGTTCAAGACCAGCCGGGCCAAGATGGTGAAAGCCCATCTCTACTAACGTGGTGGTGGGTGCCTGGAATCCCAGACAATCCCAGCTACTCGGGAGGCTGAGGCAGAAAACTGCTTGAACCTGGGCTAGAGTGCAGTGAGCTGAGATTACGCCACTGCACTCTAGCATGGGTGACAGAGCAAGAGTCTGTCTCAAAAAACAAAACAAAACAAACAAATACACAGGTTCTGACACCAAATCACGTATGTCCAAATAGTGGCTCTTCATCCTTTTATATGTGATCGTAGGCAAGTTACTTAACTTCCGTGTGCTTCAGTTTTTCTCACTGGAAAGCAGAGATTCTAACAGTTTCTACCTGCACAGGGTTGATATTGTTGCGTGTCAAGTGAATGTAGATGAAAAACAAGTACATGTCAAGTACTGGGATAGGCTTGACATCACTGTAAGCTCTAAATCCAAGTCATCAGTAGTCTTGTGTTAAACAGTTCTTCATAATTTGTGAATTACACTCTTCCCTTACCCAAAGATCCCAATCCATATATTCGAGCTGGTTTCAGCTCTCTCTCAGCTCGGGCGTATTTTGCTGCTGCTACCATTTTCATAGACTTGGTAATTTTCTGGATGTTTTTGATGGACTTTAGTCGCCTGGTAACTGAAAAATAGAAGTGCTGTGTTAAGACAAAGGAATTACAGTATAACTTTAATGTCAATTTATGGAAATATTTTTCTAAAGTGCAAGGCAGAATAATGAGCACTTAGATAAACAGCATGATGCTAAACCAGTCTTAATATTAGAACTAGTACTAATAAAAGGCAAGAGTAAGACTAGCTACTACTTAGGACAAGCAAATAGCAACACAGACAATAAAATACATTTAAAACTTTAAATGGTATTGAAAATTGCCTTAACCACATATTCCATAACATTATTTATATATAATTCCATAACAGTATTCACATCCCCTCCCCAACACACACACCTACAGCGGTCTAGTTTTCTAGTTATATCATTATCGTTCTACAGACAACAGAACACAGCTTTCTTATGTGTCCTTTCTCACTGGTCTTTTCAGAACAAGTCTAATGTCCCAAACATACAATGGAAATCCGTTTGGTCAGTTTTGACCAAATAGACAATGGGCTAAAGTGGTATATTTTTGAAAGTATTTGTATTTGTCAAAATTTAGTTTTTCTTAATTCACATATTGAAACAAACAACATACTTACTATCTTTCAAAGTTGCCATATTTCGAACTTGAATCCTGAGGATGAAAGTTTTAAAAATGTTTCAGTTTTTTGAAGAATAGTTCCATTATACAAGAAAAACTTTCGGAGTTAATATATTTATATAAAGACTATCCCATAAAGAACAATCTATCAAATACAGGACTCAGAATGTATATGAACAAACATATATTTAAATTCCTTAGTAGCGGAGTCAATCCCTGTAGGGAAGGCCTCCTTTTATTTGGCCTGGCTCTACCACCACCTTCCCTGAAGTCAACAAGCTCCATGGACTCACACATGCTCTATTCCCACTGCCATATCTTTGCTTATGTTGCTTTCATGACAGAAAAGCCCCTCCCCTTGTTTGGCTGTCCAACTATACTTCAAATCAAGGCCAGCCACCCTAAAAACTTCCTTAGTTCACAGCAACCTCTTCCAGTAATACTTAAAGTCAATGATACAGTTGAACATGACCACACATGTAAAGCACACTTATATATAAACTGATTATTAACTTTTTCAGTTCAACTCAATAAACATTTGCCAATTTGCTCTACATTACAGGCACTGGTAAACACATGGTCTCTGATATATTATTACCTCATAAACAAGGTTCATGAAGAATTACATTTATATAAAATTTTATATTGTTTTCAAGTCTTTAAAATGGAAGTACTAATGTGCAGTAGTGAAAATGATTAGACTTAAAATATTGGTGAAAGATGAATATGAGAGAATTCCTGCCCTAATGGGGGAAGATATGTTAAAAATATTAAGTTATCTTTCTGCCTTCGAATCCATACAAAGTGCCTGTGTTGGCAGGTAAAGCTACATGGGAGAATTGAGCAATGAGTAAATGTGTGCACAAAGGAGGGATTCTCAAGAACAGGATGTCGTGTTAAGAGGATTCATGTTCAGGAAAGAATGAGAAATGACAGAAGGGGAAGCTGGAGACATGAGCTGGGTTTGTTACTTTAAATACTTAACATTTTAAAATATTTAAAAAAGGAAATCAGTTAAAATCTTATTTGTAGCTTCGTAGGGAAACGAATGTTTATAAGCCTACAAATCAGTTTAGTATTTCTGCAAAGTATCTCAGCTGGCAGTGACAAGCATAAAATGAGGTTGAAGTTTTGATGAACATTGAAAATATGGGGACATGGGCTGGCGCAACCTCACAGGAGACATCAAGAACCTGGATGAGGATGCTGGCAAAGCAACAGGAGACCAGATTTCCGAGCATATAACTTCTTCACATACACATTCTTAGTAGAAAGGAAAGCAGTAAGAATGATCTCAGGTTTCTCTAATTTAATGACCTCAGTGGACAGTGACTAATTATCTCTCCTGAGCACAGATTAGATGCAAAAATCCTCAACAGTGTATTAGCAAATCGAATCCAACAATGTATTAAAAAGAATTATACACCATCACTAAATGGGATTTACTCAGGTATGCAAAGCTGGTTCAGTATTAAAAAATCAAATAAGATAATCTATTATGTCAACAGGTTAAAGAAGAAAAATCATACAATCAATAGGTGCAGAAAAAGCATCCAACAAAATCTAATACCCACTCATGACAGTCTCTCAGCAAACTAGGAATAGGGAACTTCCTCAACCTGCTTAAAAAAAAACAAACAAAACAAACCCTGATTTAATGGGAGAGGCTAGGCGTTTTCCCCATAAGACTGGGAACAAGACAAGTATGTCCCCATTCATCACTCTTCTTCAGTATCATACTGGAAGTCTTAGCTAATGCAGTAAGACAAGAAAATAAGAGGCATAGAGATTGGAAGGGAAAGAATAAAACTGTTTTTGTTCATAGATGATATGATTATGTAGAAAATCCCAAAGAATGAAAATAACCCTTCCTAGAACCAATAAGCATTTATAACAAGGTTGTAGGATATAAGGTTAGTGTATATGAAAAGCTAGTTGCATTCCTCTACGCCAACCCTGAACTACTGGAGTATGAAGTTAAAAATGCCCACACACAATTACATGTTAAAATGATAAACTTCATGTTATAGTGTTTTACAATTTTAAAAAATGCACTAAAATCTTAGCAATTTACTTTGTGGATATCAATAAACTGATTTTCAAGGTTACATGGGAAGGCCAAAGACCTAGAAAAACCAAACAATATTGTCAGGACTGACACTACCTGACTTCAAGACTTCCTCTAAAGTTACAGTAATAGCCCATAAACAGATCTACACAAATAGTTGATCTGTGACAAAGAAGCAAGAACAATTCAAGGAAGAAAGGATATTCTTTTCAACAAACGAATGGTACTGGAACAACTGGACACCCATATGTAAAAATATTAATCTGTACAATGACTTCACAAATTTCATAAAAACTTAAGTTAAAACTTAAGTTAAAATGAATCACAGGCCTAAATATAAAATGCAAAACTGTAAAAACTTTTAGAAGATACCATAGGAGAAAATCCAGTTGCCTTGGGTTCGGCAATGAGTTATTAGATACAACACCAAAAGCATGATCCACGACAGAAAAAATTAAGTTAGGACAAACAACTCTTAAAATACAATAAGAGAACAAACAACCCAAATTAAAAAATGGGCAAAAGATCTGGAGACTTCACCAAAGAAGATAAATTGATGATAGGGCTGGGCGTGGTGGCTCACGCCTGTAATCCTAACACTTTGGGAGGCTGAGGTGGGCAGATCACGAGGTGAGGAGTTCAAGAAAAGCCTGGCCAACAGGGTGAAATGCCGTCTTCACTAAACAGAAAAATTTAGCCAGGCATGGTAGTGCATGCCTGTAATTCTAGCTACTTGAGAGGCTGAGGCAGGAGAATCGCTTGAACCCAGGAGGCGGAGGTTGCAGTGAGCTGAGATCACGCCATTGCATTCCAGCCTGGGCAACAGAGCAAGACTCTGTCTCAAAACAAAAACAAAAACAAAAACAAAAACAAAAAAAAACAGATGGCAAAGCACATAAGATGATGCTCAGTATTTTGTCAGTAGAGAACTGCAAGTTAAAACAGTAAGATACCACGACACACCTGCAGAAATGGATAAAACCCAAAAAACTCACCACCAAATGATAAGGATGCAGAGTAAAAGGAACTCTCATTGATTGCTGGCAAGAATGTAAAATAGTACACAGACACTTAGGAAGACATTTTGGCAGATTTTTTATAAAGCTAAACACAGTCTTGATTTATGATCCAGCAATCAGTATTTATCCAACTGAGGTGAAAACTTATGTCCACATAAAACCTACACACAGGCATATAAAGCAGCTTCATTCATGATGCCAAAAGTTGGAAGCAACCCAGACATCCTTCAACACATGAATGAATGGATAACCTAACTCTGATATATCCATACAATGGACTATTATTCCCCAAAACCACAAAGGAGCTATTAAGTCATAAAAAGGCATGGAGAAAACTTAAGTGTATACTGCTAAGAGAGAGAAAGCAGTCTGAAAAGACTAAATACTATATAATTCTGGATATATGACATGCCAGAAAAGCCGAGGATATAGCAATAGTTGAGAAGTAGTGGTTAGGGTTTTGGGAGAGTAGAGGAGAGATTTTTTAGGGCGGTGAAGCTCTTTGGTATGATATTGTAATGATGGATACATGTCATTATGTATTTGTTAAATTCCATATAACTGTATAACAGAAAGAGTGGACCATTGTGTTTTGGGGTTTGGGACAGGGTCGCACTCCCATCACCCAGGCTGGAGAGTGCAGTGGTGTGATCAGGGACCCCTGCAGTCTCCACTTCCTGGGCTCAGGTGATTCTTCCATCTCAGCACAAAAAATATTAGGTTTGGTTTTAAGAATGGATCTTCTAAAGGAAAAGATAAAAGCTGGCAAATACTGACAAGCTCTGTTATTTCAGAGCACAAACTACCTGCCATGACTATTCTACTAGCAACAGCTTTTCATAATCGTACTTGAAAAGGAACACCATTTTGGCCAGCCTTCCTTTTTTGGTGTAGTAATGACTCTTCCCCCTGAAGACAAAATTTATTGGCTATCACAAGTCACATTTGGATATCATGGTTTTAGACAAACACTTCAATTTAACTGACATAAGTTTCTAGTCAGAGAATACCATATGGAACAAATTTGAATTGCATACCATATTTGGACAAACACAGAAGGTTTTGGCTTCCTTAAGTACTCCAAGTCAGAGGTACGAAGAGGTAGCATCTTTTGTGATTATGCTACGCACTTGCCCTAATTTCATGTTTTAAAACTTTCATTTAGTTCTGAAGATGTCTATGTTACTACTTTAATTTTTAGGTATAATTTGAGTAAGAACGGTGATGAGCTAATTGAACTCTTTTAAAGATAGCTTCTTTTATTAAATATAAAATTTTTGCAGCCAGGCACAGTGACTCACCCCTGTAATCCCAGCACTTTGCAAAGCCGAGGCAAGCGGATCACCTGAGGTCGGGAGATCAAGACCATCCTGGCTAACACAGTGAAACCCCGTCTCTACTAAAAATACAAAAAATTAGCCCGGCAAGGTGGCACATGCCTGTATTCCCAGCTACTCAGGAGGCCGAGGCAGGAAAATCGCTTGAACCTGGGAGGCTGAGGTTGCTGTGAGCCGAGATTGCGCCACTGCACTCCAGCCTGGGCAAAAAGAGTGAAACTCCCTCTCACAAAAAAAAAAAAAAAAAAAAAAAGGTTTTTTTTTTTTTTTGCAAATGAAGTGATAAAGCTCTGAATCATTACACGTCCTGAGAAATCCTCAGGAGACTAAGAAATGCAGTGGAGAGAGAATCAAATGGACTGTAGATTCCCACTATCTAACCATGATGACACAGCGCTGTTAGAACAGCTGACGAAGGCAGTAGAGGAAGGAGTCAGGAATGATACCCTTCAAAGAAACTACAGTTTGAGAGATTTTTAAGAAGCATATTAAGATATACAAAAACTTAAAAAGGAAGCAACATTGGCCAGGTGTGGTGGCTCACACCTGTAATCCCAGCACTTTGGGAGGCAGAGGCGGGTGGATCATGAGGTCAAGAGCTCAGGATCGGCCTGGCCAACATAGTGAAACCCTGTCTCTAATAAAAATTACAAAAATTTAGCTGCATGCAGTGGCAGGCACCTATAATCCCAGCTACTCAGGAGGCTGAGGCAGGAGAATTGCTTGAACCTGGGAGGTGGAGACTGCAGTGAGCTGAGATCACGCCACTACACCCTGGCCTGGGCGACAGAGAGAGACTCTGTCTCAAACAAACAAACAAACAAAAAAAGGAAGCAACATTGGCTAAGTCTCAAGGAAAAGAAAATTATGAAGTACCTCTAACTCTTGATATTAAATGTGTAAAACCCCATCACCTGTCACCAGCCAAAACTGACTCCATCACACTTCTCTAACCCTCACCAATGACTGCATCCTCTTTTCTTCTTTTGGAAAGTCCAAGCAATCTTCTGACATTATATTTGATGTAGAAACTGTACTTAAAAACACTTCATTTTTCTACTCCTATACAGCATTTGGTTCTCCCACAGTCCTACATGCTTTGCAAATACTCTAATCCTCACACTAACCCATTGAATCGTGTACTTTTATTGCATATATTTGATAGATGAGAAACTGGCGGGACAGGCACTAAGTAACCCACCCAAGGTCACAGAGCTGCTAAGTGGCAATCAGAATTCAATCCCTGCTGTCTGAATGGAGCCCCTCAGGGCTGGCGACAGAGTCTCTCTCTTTATACAGTACTACACTCTGCTGCCTCACATTTTTTACATTTACTAGTAAATATCTGCCCTCATGGTCTCAGATGACAATCTGTCTTTTGTCTCCTGAAATGCCATCTCCTTTTCAGTATATATAGTTTATGACTACTGACACGTTATTATAAAACAGTTCCATTTTAGAAACTTCTGAACACTAAGAAATAGAAATGTGTTTTTCCCAGATTTGAAGACAGTAAAATCTGGGACTCTTTCTCTTGAATTTTTTATTTCCATTTTCTTAAATACTACTTTAAGAAAAAGTTTAATTTTCAAAAAGTTAGGATATTTTGGCAATACCCTAACAACTATTAAAATAACCACTGTGAAATTAAGTAAGCCTAATGATTACTTTACGTTAGTATGATAACAATAATAAATAGTACTTTTAAAAACTTCCAGTAATCAAAACAGAACTGCGGAAATATGCCTCTTCATGGTTGGGTTAAGGCAAAGTATTTTTTCCCCCTTCCAAACTAATTCTGTGGAGTGGTTTTAATTTTTGAATTCAAAACGTAATTAAATTAATGGGAAGAGAAATGGCAGAAGAGGCAGGAGAGACATTAAGCACCAAGAGTGATGGAATGCATGAAAAGGAAGAGGACAGACTATGCTTTTAAAGTGGAACACCGTTGATTGATGATTTAAAAGCAATATTCCAACGGGATTTAGGCCAGGACTAGGACCTTTATATGCTGATTGAGGTTCCAATTTACACTCCAAACAGTAGTTGTCTCCAACAGAGAGCTCTTATTTAAAATGATCCTTTACTAAAAGAGCTTCAAATGATCTTACAGGTGCTTTTAAAGAAGATATTTCTAAAATTTTTGTAAAATATTCTTAGTTTCAGAAACTCTTTCCATTTTTTTAAAGATCAACTTAGAAACCAAGGTTCTAAAAATACTGACAGATAACATGAATGCGTGGCAAGAGGGTAAGGACAGGAGGGCCGATGTTCGCAGAGCGCTACAGCATGACAGGCGCTGTCCCAGGAAGCTCACTGAGACCTCATCTATTTGTTCACCAACACATTTTGGCACTTTCCACGGTACCACCGGGCGCAGTGCAGGCACTCAGCTAATGCCTGCTGAGTGGTCAGTTTAACAAGTAGGACAGTCTATACAACTGAGAATTCAACTGTAGTGACCTTTCAATTCCCATGAATGTTCTTTTTCCATATTAGAGAGAAAAAAAAGATCTGACTTCCAAGGCCAAGCCACCAAAGTTTTTATGTGGCTAATTCACATCAGATTTCATTCTGAAAATCTCCTATATTACTATCAGTTATCTGATTAATGAAAAACATATTTATTTCAACTAATGCTTTATGGTCCCTTCATATAAATTAAGATACAAAAATCTAGTTAAGCACTGTAGCGACTTAGAAATCCTCCATACTGTTAACAGCAGGGAATTGCTACGACACAGCCTATAATCCTCTTGGCAGTGTGTCTGAAATTCTTCCAGATTTTGTCAAGCTTCAAAACTGAACAGCACCACCCACAAACCAACTTTTACCTGCCCGCTTCCAGGCTTTCTAATATGCATTTCCCCCAGCCCAAGTCTCCCCACCCGGAGCTAATGTTTAAAATTCTCGAGACGCGTGGCACCCTTTGGCTGCATGGCAGTTAACAAATGCCACTTAAAGCCCACCGAACTCCTTCGCCTAAAACCTTGGGGCAATTTCATGACCTTGCAGGGTTACGGTTTCAGCAAGTGGTTTCAAGGTAGTACTAGGTGTCCTTCCCTTCCCTGCCATCAGACAGATCTGTAGGGTCCCTTCTGCACCAAGACCACCCTCAGGGGCATCAAGGATGTTCGCCTTCGCTGTTCTAGCACCCAGCAAAGCGCCTGCGACACGGGAGGTGCTCGACGGCCACGCTCTGTGACTGGATCGGATCTTAAAGGGTCACTCTGCCCAGCGCTGGAGGTTTTCAAAGGGCGTCAAGGACAGAAAGTACAACTTAACCTTCCCCTGTGTTGTCTCTCAGGCCCCCGTTACCTTGCAGGCCCCGAGCCTGGGGGCCTCGCTCGCAGTGGAAGCTCAGGAAGTACTGATTAGCTGAGGGAACTCGAGGCGGTCCAGACGTCAGTTCGGACTCAGGCCGCAGTTCGGAGGTCCCAGGTGGCCCTCCGGCCTCAGGGGACAAGACGGGACCTAGCTCGGCCGGAGCCCGGCCCTGCGCACGACTCGCCGGCTTCAAAGCCGCATCCTGCAGCCCCCGCTACCCCGCGCCTCCGAGGGGCCAGGGCCAGCTAGGCCCTACGACCCCAGAGCGGCCCCCGCGCCCATCCCCCTCTTCCCTGCCCCATGCCAGAGCTCTTCCATCCCTTGCAGTCCTGGCGATCTTTCCGCAAGCTCTCATACCATTGCGGCTGCAAGGTCCAGGCCGACAGCCCAGAGACGCCCGCGCGAGAGAACATGGTAGCCGCAGCTCTGCTGAAGGTCGGTCACTCAGGCCTCAGCGCGCATGCGCAGAGGCTTCCCAGCACGCCCCTCCCACCTCACTTTCTTCTTCAGTCTTATTTCCTCGCGCTAGGCGAAGAGAGTATCGCGAGCGTTGCAACCCAGTCTTCCCAGGCCCCACCTCCTTCCGCCTCTCAGCGGGGATTTGTCCCGCCCACCGCCGCCAGCCCTGTTCCATTTCCGGCTGGCTGGGCAGTGGGGTCCAAAAAGTGATCACTGCCGTGGTCGCCATGGGGAAGTCGGATTTTCTTACTCCCAAGGCGATCGCCAACAGAATCAAATCCAAGGGGCTGCAGAAGCTGCGCTGGTATTGCCAGATGTGCCAGAAGCAGTGCCGGGACGAGGTGAGTGGGCCCGGGGTGGCCCGTCTTCCCCGGAGGGCCCCTGGGGGTCCAGGGTCAGGTCCTGGATGCAGGGCCGAGGGCTGCCAGTAACAGTCATTAGCTCTGACTTGACTTGGCTCTTAAGAGAAACAGGGTGGTTAGAATTCACACCTCTTTTGGGATCAGGTGAAAAAGGAGAGCTAAGCTCTTTAGTACTACTCATCTAGCAAGCATTTATTGAGACCTTCACTGTACCTGGCACAGAATAATATTATGGTTAAGATTATGGATTTATCTAGTTTATAGATACATCAGACTGTCAGCATTTAAAGTTAAGCTGGGCCACTTGCCAGCCGTGTATGGTCTTGGGCAAGTTATTTACTTATTCTCCTTTACTTATCTGTAAAGAGGGAATAATAATTGCACCTACTTGTAGGATTGTCGTTGAGTTTTAAATGCGTGAAGTATATAAAGAGTGGCTCAAGGAGTCTAAGCAGATCTTGAAAAGTCTTGTATGCTGCACTGTGGAATTTACACTTTTCCCCATTACAGAGGTGGTTAATGGAATGCTGTGCATCCTAGTGATGTGATCATATTATCCTCTGGAGATTGGACTGGATTGGGTAAGGGTGGAAGAACACTGAGGCAATTGGAATAATCTAATCTAGTGTTTCTACAAGTGAAGGAAGAGATATTTTAGGTGGGACTCACACTGACTAACATTGATAGTTATTCTCCTTAGTTCTATTAATGAATGTCTATATGTCCATTATCTAATGTCTTAGACTGCTTGGACTGTCATATAAAGTGCATCGACTGGGTGGTTTAAGTGACAGAAATTTATTTCTCACAGTTCTGGATGCTGGGAAGTTCAAGATCAAGGTGCTGGCATGGTCAGATTCTAGTGAGGGTCTTCTTGGTTTGCAGAAAGCTGACTATCCTCACAAAGCAAATAGAGCAAACTCTAGTAGAGACTTTGCTTCGTCTTTTTTTTTTTTTTTTTTTGAGACAGGGTCCCACCCTGTCCATCATACAGGCTCTACCCTCATGACCTCATCTAAACCCAGTCACCTCCAAAGGCCCACCTCATAATACCATCCCCTTGGGGGTTAGGGTTCAACAGAGGAACTTTGGGGGGACACAAACATGCAGTCCATAACACCCAGAGTTAACACTTTAAGTAATTTTGCCATATTTACTTTTTAAAAAATATTTTAAAGTAAATTACAAATATTAGGATATTTCACTTTGAAATATTTAAATAGGCATCTCTAAAATTTCAGAATATTTTTCTAAAAAACCACAATATAGCCTACCAACATACAAAATTAATAGAATTTCCTCTTTATCATCTAATATACATTCACACTTTCTCAGTTGTCCTCCAACTGTTTCTTTAAATTAAGATTCAATAAAAGGCCATGGACTGTTATAGATTTGGTTATTAGGACCCCTGCCCCACCCTCCCCACCCGTCTCCCTCATCATCAACATCCTATAACAAGGTGTTATATTTGTTACCATGGATGAAACTACATTGACACATCAGTATCATCCAGAATCCATAGTTTACATTAGGGTTCACTCTTGTACATCCTATGGGTTTTGACAAATGCGTAATATGTATTCACCATTATAAAATCTCACAAAATAGTTTCACTGCCCAAAAAGTCCTCTGTGCTCTGGGTTATTAGGACTTTTAGTTTTCTCTAAATTTAATTCTCTCTATATTCTAAATTTAGAATAGAACCCATTTTTCCTCCACTCCTTTTTCTTGTTTTTTTTTTTTTTTTGAGACAGAGTCACACTCTGTCAGTCTGGAGTACAGTGGTGTGAACTCAGCTCACTGCAGCCTCTGCCTCCCAGGATCAAGTGATTCTCACGCTTCAGCCTCCCAAGTAGCTGGGATTACAGATGCCTGCCACCATGCCAGACTAATTTTTGCATTTTTGGTAGAGGTAAGGTTTTGCCACATTGGCCAGGCTGGTCTCAAACTCCTGACCTCAGGTGATTCACCTGCCTCAGCCTCACAAAGTGTTGGGATTACAGGTGTGAGCCACCGCCCTCCGCCTTCTTTTTCTTGACATTGACTTGTTGAAGAGAGGAGGCCAGGCCGTTGTCCTGTAGCATCTCATGTATGTTGACTTGTTTCCTCTCCTTGTCTTTTGCCCCTTTTTTTTTTGAGACAGAGTCTCACTCTGTCGCCAGGCTGGTTAGAGTGCAGTGGCGCTACCTGGGCTCACTGCAACTTGTGCCTCCTGGGTTCAAGCAATTCTCCTGCCTTAGCCTCCCAAGTAGCTGGGACTACAGGTGCATACCACCATGGCCAGCTAATTTTTGTATTTTTAGTAGAGATGGGGTTTCACTGTGTTGTCCAGGATAGTCTCGATCTTTTGACCTTGTGATCTACCCTCTTTGGCCCCACAAAGTGCTGGGGTTACAGGCGTGAGCCACCATGCCCAGCTGTCTTTTACCTTCTAACTCGTAGTTTCTGTCAACTGGAGATTATATCTTAAAACCTTTGATTGGGTTAGTTTAAACATTTTGGGGAGAAAGAATACTTCGTAAGTGATATAGATTAGGTTCAGGTTAAACACTTAGGGGGAGGAATATTGTTGGGTTTTTTTTTTTTTTTTTGAGACAAGGTCTTGCTTGGTAGCCCAGGCTGGAGTACAGGGGTGCGATACTGGCTCACTGCAACCTTGACCTCCCTAGCCCAAGCAATCCTCCTCCTGCCTCAGCCTCCCAAGTAGCTGGGACCACAGGTGCATGCCACCATGCCTAATTAACTTTTTTATTTTTATAGTCTCACCATGTTTCCCAGGCTGTTCTTAAACCCCTGGACTCAAGCAATCCTCCTGCCTTGGCCTCCTAAAGTACTAGGATTACAGGCCTGAGCCACCATGCCCAGCATATAGTATTCTTTATAGGTGATCTTGTATATTTCTTATAGCATCACATAAGGAAGGCAATAATGTTTGGTAGTACTTAAATTGAGTAAAGGTTACAGCTTGTAAATAATATTAGAAAGTAATATTTTCCCCTTTGTAAGAGCAAGTGACTAGTGGAGTGATATTTAGAAATCATGCCTGTGTATCCAGTTTCCCATTAACCTTTTACCTGTATGTTTTAGCATCCTTGCCTGAGTCAGTTATTTAATTAGGAGTTGCTAAGAGGTTATTTTTCTAATTTTTTTTTTAACATTTATTATTGGCTGCCATGCTTTTGTACAAATGAGCTCTTGCTCATCAGTTAGGGCTATTTGGTTATCCTTAAACTTATTTTTTTCTTTTTGAGACATGGTCTTACTCTTGCCGAGACTGGAGTACAGTGGCTCAATCATAGCTCACGGCATCCTCCAACTCCTGGGCTTAAGCAATCCTCCTGCCTCAGCCTCTCAAGCAGCTGGGACTATAGGCACACCACACCACCCTTGCCTGGCTAATTTTAAAAAAATATTTTGTAAAGCTAGAGGTCTCACTGTGTTGTTCAGGCTGGTCTTGAACTCGGAGACTCACACAATCCTTCCGCCTTGGCCTCCCAAAGTGCTGGGATTATGGGCATAAGCCACTGTGTCTGGCCATCCTTAAATGTTACACTGAAATGCAATTTTTATGGGAAAGGAGTAGAGGATGAATTCTTTTCTGTAATTACCAATTTTCAGAGTAAGGCCTCTGTGGTGGTTCCATGCCTGTTTGCCCTCAGATCTATTCATTGCCCTTCCCTACCTAGAAGGTGGGCTGGGAGAGGGAGAAGGTGACCCCTACAGTTTCCCTTCCCTGTCTTCTATCTCTTGATAGTGGAAGATTGAAGAGAATGAAGGTCATAGCCAGGGTATCCTCCCAATTGACTCTTGGGTTTCTAGGATTTAGTAACTTTATTGTTTGTTCCTTTTATTATTTTTTTTAATTTATGGAAAGCAATACTTTTTTTTTTATTTATGAGGCTGATACCAAGTTTTCTTTTAAAATAAATTTAAATAATAACTGTGATTCTTATAGGTAATATACACAAGAGGCAAGAATTGTGTAAGAGGTCCACAATCTAAAGATTATGAAACTGCTTGAGCAAATTCGAGTGTGGAAATCTGGACAGTGCAGTGAGATTGAACAGAGGGACTGGAGATGGGTTGTTAAGAAGCCGAACAGACTTCCTATTAAATTGAAGGGAGAAGGAGAAGAAGGAATCTAGGATGTTTCCTGGTTTCCTGGCTTGAGTGAGTGTGCTTAAGACAGAGATAGGGAATACAAGAAAGGCACGTCTTTAGTTTCTATTGCTAGTGAAGAATGAGGTTCAAATATTAAGGAGAGGTAGATACTAAATTAAAACTTGTATTTTTTTTCCAGTCATTCTAAGAAGGTACAGATTTAATATGTTTAACAAGGCTAATGTAATATGCAGCAATGTATTTTGGATAGTGAGCTGAAGTTCAAGAGAGTGAATGAAAGTAGTTTCTGTGATGGAAATTCACTAATGACCCATTTTACTCCTTTAAACACTTGTCTGACACTTTGTATAAAGTAGTGCTCAATAAGAGTCGAGTCTAAAAAATGGAATCTTAACTTGAGTCTAAAAAATGGAATCTCTCTTCTGTTTCTGTTTCTGTGCCTGGTATGTTTCTTATTAATGTCTGTTTTCTATAGCACTCTTTTGCTGTCTCTTTGATCTCAAGGATTATTCTTTGATTAGGAGAGTTGCAAAGCTCAACTCTATAAAATTTTTTTTTGGAAAACCTGATAGGGTAGTTACAACTAGTGATTTGATTATTTTTTAATTTATCATCAAAGAGCAGATTTTGGGGGGTTTTAATTAAATACTTGTATTTAGAGCCCATTTTGATGGTCTAAATCAGAATTTATTACTTTTACATTTTTTGTAGAATGGCTTTAAGTGTCATTGTATGTCCGAATCTCATCAGAGACAACTATTGCTGGCTTCAGAAAATCCTCAGCAGTTCATGGATTATTTTTCAGAGTAAGTAACTCAAAGAACTCTTTATCTTACAAGCTTTATTCAGTTGAATGTTTAATAGATGGCTAATATTTCAAATATTGGAGGTTCTATTATTTCTTATACGTTAACACAAGTGTATTCTCTCTATGCTCAATTTTTATCTTCTTTTGAAAGTTAATCATAGTATCAAACTCTTACTAAATTATTTCTCACAACTTAGTTTTTCCTTTCTTCCACTTCAAATATGGGAAACTGTCTTTCATTCTAACACAATTGTGACAAAGAACATAGGCTGTGCATTCAGACTGCCCAAACTCAAATCCTTCTCCACTTAAAAACTGTATGCCTTTGGATGACCTACTTAAGTTTTTCTGTGGTTTATTTTCCTCATCTGTAAAATGACACTAAAAAGCCAGGCGAGGTGGCTCACACTTGTAATCTCAGCACTTTGGGAGGCTGAGGTGGGTGGATTAGGAGGTCAGGAGTTCAAGACCAGCCTGGCCAAGATGGTGAAACCCTGTCTCTATTAAAAATACAAAAATTATTAGCCGGGTGTGGTGGCGGGCACCTGTAATCCCAATTACTTGGGAAGCTGAGGCAAGAGAATCACTTGAACCTGGGAAACGGAGGTTGCAGTGAGCAGAGATCGCATCATTACTCTCCAGCCTGGGTGACAAGAACGAGACTCGGTCTCAACAACAACATCAAAAACAAAACACTGTACTACTGCACAGATGATGCTATGGGTTTGTAGAAATTACCTTCATGCTTTCCTTTCTTTCTTTATTAGGGAATTCCGAAATGACTTCCTAGAACTTCTCAGGAGACGCTTTGGTAAAGATTTTAAGTATTGTGCAAATAATAACTTTGTAAATTACATAATCTTCTCAGGATCATCAGTGTCATATTTCGTTCTCAGGCACTAAAAGGGTCCACAACAACATTGTCTACAATGAATACATCAGCCACCGAGAACACATCCACATGAATGCGACTCAGTGGGAAACTCTGACTGATTTTACTAAGTGGCTGGGCAGAGAAGGTACGAATGAGATTTTAAAGTTGCTTTTTCTTTCCCATTTCTAATCTTCATAGGATGAGATGTTTGGGAAAAGAAAAGAGAAAAAAAAATTAGGTCAATGTTTTATTTGTCGTGTTACTTGATTCCATTTTGGGAGCATAATTTCTGTATTAAGTTAATAGAACATCGTATAACCATTGGATATTAAATACTTAGCTAGAATTGAATAAATATTACGCAAGATAATACAGTTGTCTCTCTGTATCCATGGGGTGTTGGGTCCAGGACCTCCTGCTGGTACCAAAATTCACAGATACTCAAGTCTGTTATATAAAATAAAATGAGGGGCCAGTTGCAGTGGTGTACACCTGTAATCCCAGCACTTTGGGAGACTGAGGCAGGTGAATCACAAGGTCAAGAGATCGAGACCATCCTGGCCAACATGATGAAACCCCGTCTCTACTAAAAATACAAAAATTAGCCCGGGGTGGTGGTGTGCACCAGTAGTCCCAGCTACTCGGGAGGCTGAGGCAAGATAATCGCTTGAACCCAGGAGGCGGAGATTGCAGTGAGCCGAGATCATGCTACTGCACTCCAGCCGGGTGGCAGAGCGAAACTCCGTCTCAAAACAAACAAACAAACAAAAATAAAGTTAAATGATGTAGTAATTGCATATAGCCTGTGTACATCCTCCCACATACTTTAAATCATCTCTAGATTTCTTATAATATTTAATACAATGTAAATGCTATGTAAATAGTTTTTATACTCTATCGTTAGGGGAAAATGGCAAGGAAGAAATGTCAGTGCATGTTCAGTGCAGATGTGACCATCCATTTTTCTTTTTTTGAATATTTATGATCCTCGGTTGTTTGAATCCACATACAGTATCTTAATTTCATTAAGTGTAAATATGGAAAATTCCATACGCTGCATGAATTTGTGTATTTGAATGTATTTGAGTGTATTTGGTGTTTTGTTTTGTTTTGTTTTTGAGACTGAGTCTCGTTCTGTTCCCCAGGCTAGAGTGCAGTGGCGTGATCTCAGCTCACTGCAACCTCCACCTCCTGGGTTCAAGCAATTCTCCTGCCTCAGCCTCCTGAGTGGCTGGGATTATAGGTGTGCACCACCACACCCAGCTAATTTTTGCTTTTTTAGTAGAGACAGGGTTTCATTATGTTGGCCAGGCTGGTCTCAAAGTCCTGACCTCTGGGGATCCACCCGTGTTGGCCTCTCAAAGTGCTGAGATTATAGGTTTGAGCCACTGCACTCGGCCTGATTTGAGTGTGTTTGAATGGATAAATATGCAGAGATGAAACACATTTATACTTATGTTTCGCTTTGATTGTATGCTAATTTATGGCGGCTGTTGTGTTTTTAAGGCTTGTGCAAAGTGGACGAGACGTCAAAAGGCTGGTATATTCAGTACATAGACAGGGACCCAGAAACCATCCGCCGGCAACTGGAACTAGAAAAAAAGAAAAAGCAGGACCTTGATGATGAAGAAAAAGCCGCCAAATTTATTGAAGAACAAGTGAGGAGAGGTCTGGAAGGGAAGGAACAGGTGGGCAAGCAACATCATCCTGCAAGGCCATGTCCAAAGGTCTAAAGAAGCACAATGGCTTGCGTTTTTAACATTGAATTGAGTTTCTGTGGGCACTGTTCCTTAACTAAGAGGAGAACCAGCCTGGTGTCAAAAGCACAGTTTCTGGCATTGACAAACCTGGTTTAATTCCTGACTTACTAACTTCATGATCTTGTATAATTACATAATCTTTCTAAAGCTCAATTTCCTTATATCTAAATAGAGACACTAATGGGAAGACATTTACACAGATAATTTCCACTGATTATAATTAATTCAGTACTGGAGGTAAACAGTGTGTGGCAACATAGAGAAGTAATGTTAACTTCAGCCTGGGGAGGACAGAGAGTATTTGAGGGGATACAACCCCAGCGCTGAGGAGTCTTGAAGAATCAGTGGGTGCAAGCCAGATTAATGGGAGAGGGAAGGAGCTGAGGTGTTGGAATAACTAGGTTGAGGCATTTATTTCAACACATATTTATCAGCACCTCCTCTGTGTCAGGCCTCTTCTAGGCGCAGGGAATACTCAGTGAGCAAAAGACAAAAAAAAAAAAAAAAACCTCTCCTGTGGCTTACATTCTTTTTTTTTTTTTTTTTTTTTTTGATATGGAGTCTCCCTCTGTTGCCCAGGCTGGAGTGCAGTGGCACGATCTCAGCTCACTGCAGCCTCCGCCTCCCAAGTTCAAGCGATGCTCATGTCTCAGCCTCCCAAGTAGCTGGAACTCCAGGCACAAGCCACCATGCCTGGCTAATTTTTTTTTTACTTTTAGTAGGGTGGGTTTTGCCGTGTTGGTCAGGTTGGTCTCCAACTCCTGACCTCAGGTGATCTGCCCTCCTCGGCCTCCCAAAACGCTGGGATTCCAGGCGTGAGCCACTGCGCCCAGCCTCCTGTGGCTTACATTCTAACAGTTGTGTGTGAACAGGCAAATACAGCATGGTGTGTATGTGAAACTACTAGCTGTGGAGTGTTTTTTGAACTGTTACTATTGAGCTCTGATATATGTTGATTAAAGTGTATGAGGTGCATGAATCTTACATGTACAGTTCAATGAACTTTTACAAATATACATGTGTAGAAAGAGTGACACATGACCTGTGGGACCATCACCCAGATAAAGATATAGAGTGCTTCCAGTATCCCAGAGGGTTTCCTCATGGTCATTGCCAGTTAATACCCTCATCTCCCAGAAGTAACCATTGTTCCAGTATACCACTGGTGATTAGTCATTAGGCTAGTCTGTTCTTGAACACACTAAAAAATAAAAATAAAAAAAAGCTTTTGCTTTTCCTAAAGTTTATTGCCTTATATTTTTGTTATTTCCTGTTTAAGTTGGAATAGAAATAAAAATGTAGGTAAACTTCTGCAGTTTGGTACAGAAAAGCTACTTTTTGGTATTGAGAATAATTCTCAATTGGATAATATTTGCAAAGCGTGTAAGTTGTGATTTTTTTTTTTTTGAGAAACTGTTTCACTCTGTCACCAGGCTGGAAGGCAGTGGCGTGATTGCAGCTCACTGCAGCCTTGACCTCTGGGGCTCAAGTGATCCTCTTGCCTCAGCCTCCTGAGTAGGTGGAACTATAGGTGTACACCACCATGCTTGGCTAATTTACTTTTACTTTTTTTTTTTTTTTTTTTTTTACAAAGATGGGGGGTCTTACTGTGTTGCCCAGGCTGGTCTTGAACTGGCCTCAAGCATTTCTCTTGCCTCAGCTCAGCCTCCCAAAGTGCTAGGATTACAAACATGAGCCACTATACCCAGCCAAAGCATGTAGTTTCTTTCTTTTTTTTTTGGATACAGAGTCTCGCTCTGTCACCCAGACTGGAGGGTGCAGTGGCATGATCTCGGCTCATTGCAACCTCTGTCTCCCAGGTTCAAGCGATTCTCCTGCCTCAGCCTTCTGAGTAGCTGGGATTATAGGTGCCCGCCAGCATGCCTGGCTAATTTTGATATTTTTTGTAGAGACGAGGTTTCGCCAAGTTGGCCAGGCTAGTCTTGAACGCCTGACCTCTGGTGATTTCCCTCACCTCGACCTCCCAAAGTGCTGGGATTACAGGCATGAGCCACCACACCTAGCCAAAAGCATGTAATTTCTTAATTAGGATCTTAATCACTTGTGTATTAGAGCTGCTTGGCAGCACAGGTTGCAAGTCATAATTTAGGCCTATTGAATGGTGATGGGAAATGCACTGTGCACCAAAACCTTCAAACTCTTTCTTTTTCTTAGGAGGTCCCCACTTTTACGGAATTAAGCAGAGAAAATGATGAAGAGAAAGGTAGCTTTATTTTTTCTTCTGTTTATTTTTTAAAACATAGATGCTTTTATACAGGCTTTGTTAAAAACTCAACCTGTCAACATATCTGGGAGCAAGAGACTTAATCAGTCTGAGTTACATTGTTCTTGTTGATTTTATGAAAAGGTAATACTAATGAATTGGATAGGATAGCTGTAGCTACAGGTAACAAAATTGACTACAATTAAACAATTTGGAAATACCTTGCCATAATAAGAATCCCTGCATGTTGTATGGACACAGGGTAGCTGCCAGCACTCCAGCCATCACATGCAGATTCTGCATTGAGAGGATGGCAGAGAGCATCTCTGGATGCTCTTCTAGAATCCTGTTAGGAGCAAGGATACTTCTCTGAGAAGACCTGCTCCCTTCAATAGATTTCCTTTCAAATGTCATTGGCCGGAACTGTGTCACATGCCCACCCAAAAAACAGTCACTGGGATTATGTTGATTGCTTTAGACAATCAGAATTTACCCCAGAGATGAAGATGGTGTTATGTCCCCTGAGCCACAGGCAAGGGATGTGGAGACCTAAGCAAAATTGGAGTACTGACATGGTGTGCAAGGTTCCTCCCGTTCTGTGGGTGTCAGCTGGGGACACTTTACAGAAATGTCTGATCTCCACATAGGAACATTTTAGCTCTTGTTTATTGAAAATGTCCTTGAGTTCCTCGTGAATACTTTGTAGTATCTTATCTGATAAGTTTTATTATGATTTTCCTGAAATGTACATATGGAATAACATTTTTTTCTTCTAGTCATGTTTAATTTGAGTAAAGGAGCATGTAGTTCATCCAGAGCAACATCTTCCAAGTCAAGGTGAGCTGCATCATTCACAGATACCTTAAAACTTTAGGATTTTTGTGAAATGTTGGTTACTGCATTTTAAAGTATGTTGAGTCATTTTTTTTTCTAGTTGTAGTTTTCTTTTTTTAGTTTTTGTTGGTTGTGTTGTTCTTTAGCAATTGTTCTTTTTTTTTTTTTTTTTTAAGAGATGGGGTCTTGCTGTGTTGCCCAGGCTGGCCTTGAACTCCTGGGCTCAAGGTGATCTTCCTGCCTTAGCCTCCCAGTTATCAATAGCTTGGATTACAGCCACACTTTACTGCGCCCAGCTAGCAACTGTTCTTTTCCTATTTGCTTATTTGCCTGTCATGAGATGATTCTGTCTTTTGAGGAAAGCCTCAATTTGATGTGTTTTACATAAATAAATTTTTGGTTCTCCATGAATCCTTCTCCATTTAATGGTTCTTTGTGTGCTCAATAAAACTGTTTCTTTTCCTATCTTAGCTCACTTGTCAGAGTTTAAATGTTAGCTGGGTATGCATTTTCCTTTTACTTGCTGCATTGTGAGTTTTTTGAGGGCTCAGCAAACTTTTTCTGTAAAGAGCCATTTAGTAAATAGTTTAGGCTTTTTTGGCCAGATGTGTTTGTCACAATAACTGAACTTGGCTGTCTTCGTAAGAAGGCAGCTGTGGACAGTGCATAAAGGAATTGAGCGTGGCTGAGTTCCAGTAAACTTATTTACAAAAGCCGGTGGCAGGTGGCAGCTGGCATTTGGCCCTTAGGCTGTTGTTTGCCAAAACCTGGCATAGTATGTAGTCAGGTAGTTCTATCCACTTTCTATGTTATCTTCTCTTGCAATGTTTATATATTTCACCAAATCTTTATTCACTATTTCTGGCATACAATGCATTCAGTTTTGTTTTAGAGGTTAAAAAAGATAAGTAAGACAAGATACTCAAGTACCAGTATCTACTGGAATTTGCTTTTAAGCTGGGTGATATTTTCTGTTTTACTTAGTACTTGACTTTTTTTTTTTTTTTAAGATCTAAGATTTTTGGGTTTGTGTATAGGTCATTGTTTATTTACACTACTGAATAAGTGTCTAGGAGTATGGAAGAAGATAGATGGGCTGAATCAGCCAAAAAACTTAGATCTTAAAAAAAAATCATGTAAAGTACTAAGTAAAACAGAAAATACCACCCAGCTACCTACCATCATTCTACTATACAAAGTATAGTATCACTGACTGCAGGAGTGAGGAGAAGGTCCAGAGAGGTAGAGATAGCACAGGTTAAATGCTCACACTGTGCGGATAGTTCTGTAGGAGATGGGGACAGGTACTCCATAGTTTTCACCGATCTCCTGTAAATTCATCATGTAACACATTTATTCTACGTTGTGAATTCTGCACATCATTAGAGCATTCGTCTGTGTATGGTTCTTGTTAACAAGCATAATTCTCCTGTTCGTCAGTACTCTGGGACCAAGCGCACTGAAGACTATAGGAAGTTCAGCATCAGTGAAAAGAAAAGAATCTTCCCAGAGCTCAGCTCAGTCCAAAGAAAAGAAGAAAAAGAAATCTGCACTGGATGAAATCATGGAGGTACAGTTTATGGACTGCGTATATTTGAACCTGGGGAAAATTAAATCATTTCACTATTTATTAGATGAATGAAAAGTAGAAACATTATCATATACGGACTAGGGAGTAGTGACCTAGCTACATACAGTTCCCTGAACTGGAACTGGAGCCCCTCTACATAGGTTTGTTTGTTTGTTTTTTATTTTTCCGAGATGAAGGCTCGCTCTGTCGCCCAGGCTGGAGTGCAGTGGCACGATCTTGACTCACTGCAACCTCCGCCTCTTGGGTTCAAAGGATTCTCCTGCCTTAGCCTTCCGAGTAGCTGGGATTACAGGCACCCACCACCACGCCCAGCTAATTTTTGTATTTTTAGTAGAGATGGGGTTTCACCATGTTGGCCAGGCTGATCTCAAACTCCTGACCTCAAGTCATCCACCCACCTCAGCCTCCCAAAGTGCTGGGATTACAGGCGTGAGCCACTGCGCCCCGCCTAAATAGGTTCATTTTTATGCCTCAGGTTCTGTCTTTAAAACTTCCTGTGCAGTTATGGTCAGTAGAATTCAGTCAGAAATTGGTCCTCCATGGTTGGCCTCCCTCCTTCAACCGCTACTCTCCTGTTGACTTTGACTTCCACTTAGCACCTCCTAGCTAGAAAGCTGTGACGTGTTTTTGTTTCTTTGTTTGTTTGTTTTGTTTTTTTGAGACAGAGTCTCTCTGTGCCCAGGCCAGAGTGCAGTGGCACAATCTCAGCTCACTATAGCTTCCGCCTCCCAGGTTCAAGAGATTCTCTTGCCTCAGCCTCCCAAGTAGCTGAGGTTGCAAATGTGTGCCACCACGCCTGGCTCATTTTTCTATTTTTAGTAGAGATGGCATTTTACCATGTTGGCCAGGTTGGTCTTGAACTCCTAACCTCAGATGATCCGCCCACCTTGGCCTCTCAAACTGCAGGGATTATAGGTGTGAGCCACTGCGCCTGGCCCACTGTGACATGGTTTTAATTTGATTTAGCTTGATGGCTAAGTTTGTGTGAAAAATCACTGGAAATACATGATTATCCGTATTTAGGGCCATACTTTGGCTCTAAATCTACTCAAGACTCTAGAGTAATTCTGTAGAAGATTCTTAATATACTCCTAAATATCCCTTTCTCCATTCTAACACATAGCCTACCTTATCAAAGAATTAATAAAATAAGTGGGAGAAGAGAAGAGGCAGGATAGAAGAGAAAGAGTAAATGGGTACAAGAAGCTAACTTTTTTTTTCTTTGATATTATTTCCTCTGTCTTCTCATCTCTTTTCTTCATTGTGAGAGGATAGAAAATAGCTGTTCAGTCTTTGTTTTTTTTTGTTTGTTTTTGAGACAAAGTCTTACTCTGTGCTCTGTTGCTCAGGCTGGAGTGCAGTGGGTGCAATCCCAGCTCACTACAACCTCTACCTCCCAGGTTCAAGTGATTCTCCTGCCTCAGCCTCTTAAGTAGCTGGGATTACAGGTGCCCGCCGCCATGCCCAGCTAATTTTTTGTATTTTTAGTAGAGATGAGGTTTTATTATGTTGGCCAGGCTGATCTTGAACTCCTGGCCTCAGGTGATCCAACTGCCTCGGCCTCCCAAAGTGCAGGGATTACAGGTGTGAGCCACCGCGCCTGGCTGGCTGTTCAGTCTTCTCTGTTCCTAGTCCTCACACCATGCAGGGCGATCTAAAAAACTGAAAGTATCATATAAGATGAACATGCAGTGAAACGGAGTCACTCTTACGTGCTGCACATTGTGTAGAAAGAAAAGCAGTCCTTGTTAGTCACGGAGCTTTCACGCTAATGACAGCTGTTCAGCAGTGAACCGGTAAATGATCACAAAATGCTGAGTGCCAAGGAGGTCTGAGGGTAGGGAGTGGGGAGAGATCCTGTGAACCGTGCCTAGACAGGGACCATCAGGCATCTGAAGGGAAGGCCCAGGGGGCTAGACTGCAGCAAGCACAGGGCAGCATTTGAAGTTAGAGAGCCAGGAGGGCCCACACCACAGAGGTCTTACATGCAGTGGCAGGGATGTTTTAAATTTAATTTTGTTCAGAGTAAAATGAAAGCCAAATCTTTGAATATAATGCATACTAAATTTAGAATGTTGTTTGTTGAAAAGATGAAGGATTTAAAATTAGGGTTTTTTTTGTTTTTTTGAGATGAAGTGTCACTCTGTCACCCAGGCTGGAGCGCAGTGATGTGGCCTTGGCTCACTGCAACCTCCACCTCACGGGTTCAAGCAGTTCTCCTGTATCAGCCTCCCGAGTAGCTGGGACTACAGGTGTGTGCCACCATGCCCAGCTAAGTTTTGTATTTTTAGAAGAGATGAGGTTTCACCATGTTGGCCAGGCTGGTCTCAAATTCCTGACCTCAAGTCATCCACCAACCTCTGCCTCCCAAAGTGCTGAGATTACAGGCCTGAGCCACCATGCCCAGCCTAAAACGAGGTTTCAAGTCAACCAAGGGATTATTACATTGTTGGATCCCACTGAAAATTGGTACTTAGAGTTAACTGCAAGCAGTTGAGAAAGAAAAAGATGTTTTCACCGTAACAGCCAGACAATGTTCCTTTCTTTCGGTCACTCTCATTTATTTATCTCTTGGTGGTGTTTTTCTTCCCTTTCATTCATGAGCTTTATTGTCATTTTCGAACAGGGAACCCCCTGTTTGCTACCTGGCTGTATACTTAACCATGCTGTGCTACATTGATCCATGTGTTAGGATTTTACTGCATGAAAACGTGCCCTCTTTTCCAGCTCCTGATAGTCACATGGGAGACAGTGGGTGAGGCAGGTTCTGGCTGATCTTGCAGCTGAATAGGGGTTGTTTCTGTTTGCTTAGTAGGTCAGTCAACTTGCTTTATCATATACTTTTAAAAATGAAAGTTTGTTTTTAAATTAAAAACTAATGACAAATAATGTTTATTTGTATTTATCAGAGCTTGCAAGTTATGTCATTGGTCTTCTGTGAAGTAGAAGACTTCACAGTTTTATGGTGTTATTTTGCTAAATAGAATAGCATTTTGAAATCAAATGAGGATTTTAAGACATTCTTATGTGTTCTATAGATTGAAGAGGAAAAGAAAAGAACTGCCCGAACAGACTACTGGCTACAGCCTGTAAGTATTGAGTTGGAGTTTCTCAAGTTCTAAATGTACATTTGAGTGAATGATTTAAGTAACATTTTGTATAAGTAACTAAACTTTTCAAACATGTACAATCTATACCAATAGAATTAGTTATAACTTAAAATGACTTTTCTTCCTGTTAGATCTTTAATCATTGGTTGCATCTCTGTTGGAGGTTACTTCATGTTATAGACCAATAATATCCCTTAAGTTTAGTGCTAAATTTGTTTATGGACATCTTGAATTTGAGCCTGGAATTTTCAATTTTTGCTATAGGACAAAAGGTTGTGTTTTCAGAAATGAGATCAAAAAGTAGAACTGTAAATGCTCAAGTGTTGGTTTTCAATTTACAACTTACTGGAACTAGAATGTCCATTTATTAATATGTACATCGTAGAGAAAAGCAGGTTTTAATTTTACCAACTCAAGGGAGCTTTATATTTTATTGCTTATTTATATTGCTTATCGTTTTCAAATAATAATTTAAAAATAGTTCTTAAACATTTAACAATATTTTTAAATTATTTTTAATGCTTGACTTTAGACTTATTAAGATATGACATTTCAATAAAATTTTCAGAGTGTCTTATTCTTTTTTTTTGTTTTTAAATAGAGACAGGGACTTGTTTTATTGACCAGGCTGGTCTCAAACTCCTGGCCTCAAGTGATCCTCCCACCTCAGCTTCCAGAGTAGCTAGGACTACAAGCATGCACTACTAATGCCCTGCTAATTTTTGTATTTTCTGTAGAGACGAGGTTTCACCGTGTTGCCCAGGCTGGTCAGTGATCCTCCTGCCTCGGCTTCCCAAGGTGTGAGGATTACGGGCGTAAGCCACTGTTCCTAATTTTTAAACTCAGAAAGGAAATATTTTTAACAGATCTACTGTGGACAAGGGCCAATAAGTACAGTGATGTAATGAATTATCTTCCAATTACTAGAGTATGAACTCATGAGAGCCTTTGAGAAATTAGCCCAGAAAATAGTATAGCTAAATTGGAGAAGTCGTTTTGGCATTAATTGGCTTCATTTAGAAAGTCTTAAAAGAGAGACTTCAGAATAAGATCATTCACGTTTTCCTTCATCGTATCTTTCTACTATTAAATATCCTCTTCCCAAAGTCCTTACTAAAGTTTTGTTAATATGATTTTAAGCATGGCTTTATGAAGGATTTGTGACCATCTCTTTGATATATTCACTTGAAGTAGCAAATATAAAATCACTGCAGTGAATATTGCATTGTTAGGCAATTTAATTTTCATTATTAGCTTTTAGACAGCTAATCCAAATCAGGAAAACAATGATAAAGAAGCAGACTTCAAATTCATTAATATGAAATAAGCCCAGATTTCCCTCCCATTTGAGAATTAGATGCTTAGAAGAACAATACCTTTAGTTATAACTAATATGGAAGAATTTCGTTTGTATCAAAATTCAAAGCAACCTAATGTGAAAGAGGCATTGTGCTAACTCTCCTGCATAAGCGTCAAGGCTCAGTGCCTTGCAGTTTCCAGTGAGTTTCTTGCAATCTGAGTTTTGATCAGCAGTGAACACCCCAGTGCTTTTTCACTTACTGGAATGGAGAGAAAGAAACTATCTATGAAAGACACGAAGTACTAGAGTTGAGATATTCAAATAGCAGTCCTAGATTTCCAGAAATCTTCAATGTAGAAATCAGACATTTTGTCCATATATGATCTATATTTGTTCCTCTTGCTAACCACGTTGAACAGAAAGGGGAAGAAGGAATAAAAGATTGCTAAGGAAATGTTTGCCATTCTTGGGAAGGCAGAGAACTCCAGCATTTCTTACTTGGCAGAGCAGTTACATTTTCCTTTGGTTTTTGGTGAACATAGCTTAAAAGGAAGAAGTAAATTACAAACAATAATTTCTGTCTTTCCTTTTATCTTTTTGTTTTTTTTTTTATTTTCTAGGAAATAGTTGTGAAAATTATAACCAAAAAACTGGGAGAGAAATATCATAAGAAAAAGGGTATTGTAAAGGTAAGGACATGCAATTACAAATGGAATTTGTGAAAAAAGCTTGGGTCACTGAGTGAAGCTATTTTGGTATTTCTTGAAAATCAAGTCTTAGTAGAGAAGTACTGTGTCTAAAATTCTTGATTATTCCATGAAATGGAAGCTGTATTCATGATTGTTGGAGAAATATTTCTTTTTCATCCATAGTTTATACTTAACTTTGGTCTGTTTTCTTACTAGGACAGATAGTATGTATGAAGTCCCGTCAGCACCTCTTTAAAACCTCAGCATACATGCCTTGCTTGTCAGTAAAGTATATTTTATTTTTTAGTGATAGGCCATATATTAAAAGTAATGGCAAAAACAGCAATTACTTTTACACCAGCCTAATAATTATACTCTCAGAGGTCTCAAGAGATCTTGTGTTGTGCTTGACAGACTATTTTTTGGATACTCTGGGATTTAATTTATTTTTATTTTTATTTTTATTTTTGAGATAGGGTCTGGCTCTGCTGCCCAGGCTGGAGTGCAGTGGCAGGATCTCAGGTCATTGCAACTGCTGCCTCCCGGGTTAAAGCGATTCTCCTGCCTCAGCCTCCCAAGTAGCTGGGATTATAGGCACCTGCCACCACACCCTGATTATTTTTGTATTTTTAGTAAAGATGAAGTTTCACCAAGTTGGCCAGGCTGGTCTCGAACTCCTGACCTCAGGTGAACCACCATCCTCAGCCTCCCAAAGTGCTGGGAATTACAGGCGTGAGCCAACGTACCTGACCTACTCTGGGATTTTAAAGTTTTTATCAACAATCTAGGCCTTTTCTCCATTTTTGCCTTCTCTAAATTTAGTTTTATTCCATCACCCAGCCTTGTGCCTGGCTCAATTGCCGTTCTTCCCCTGTACATTAAACTAGGCAAAACTACCCCTCTTGCTGGATTGCTTAAAGTCTTACTCTAGGACCACCAATCTGTTATTCTTTCCAGATGAAAACCTTAACTAAGGTTTGAATTGAGTTCTTTATTGAAAACCATAGACTTGGAAATCATATATGGAATCTAGAAAATCGTGCCATTTATAAAAGGAGTTACTCTTATCTTTTGATTGGTATTTTATTCGTCTTCATTTCACTTACTTTTGTCCTTTTAAACAAATGTACACATATTTCTTCTATTATAAAAGTGTTCATTTTACATGACAGGAAGTAATTGACAAATATACAGCTGTTGTAAAGATGATTGATTCTGGAGACAAGCTGAAACTTGACCAGACTCATTTAGAGACGGTAATTCCAGCACCAGGTAAATCTGTTTGCAGACCGTTTAATACATATGCCTTCAAAATGAGTGGTTCCATTCTTAAACCACAGTATTTTGACAATACTTGATGGTTATAGTTATTTTTCTGTTTCAGCAATATTAACCACCAGCGTAACTCATCTCTATTTGGCTTCAAGGGTGTGATAGTTTACTGGCTCTCTGATGAAGCTGTTTTGTGGTGTGAATGGATTTTCTTTTCCTGGAATACTTTTTTTTTCCTGAAGCAAAACATAGACATATATGGACAGCATTTGTTATATTAGGCTTATGGTTATAGCTTGAGAATCTCTCATCTGAAATCCTTGGACCAGAAGTGTTTCCAATTTTAGATTTTGGAATATTTGCACATACTTAATTGGATATTTTGGGGATGGAACCCAAGTCTTTACACAAAATTGATTTATGTTTTATTTTATTTTTATTTTTATTTATTTATTTAGAGACACAGTTTCACTCTGTCACCCGGGCTGGAGTGCAGTGGCATGGTCTCAACTCACTGCAACCTCCGCCTCCTGGGTTCAAGCGATTCTCCTGCCTTAGCTTCCGAGTAGTTGGGACTACAGGCATGCATCACCACATGAGGCTAATTTTTGTATTTTTAGTAAAGCCGGGGTTTTACCATGTTGGCCAGGCTGGTCTCGAACTCCTGACCTCAAGTGATCCACCCGCCTCAGCCTTCCAAAGTGCTGGAATTACAGGTGTGAGCAACCGCACTCAGCCTCATTTATGTTTTACATACACCTATACACATAGCCTGAAGGTAGTTTTAGACAATATTTTAAATAATTTTGGTTGCATCCTGACAGTGACCTGTCACAGGAGATAAGCTGTAGAATTTTCTGCTTGTGGCATGGTATCAGCACTCAAAAGGTTTCAGATTTTGGAGCTTTTCAAATTTTGGATTTTCAGATTAGGGATGTTAAACCTGTGATGTATTTGTTTAGCTCTCTGTGATAGTCAAGTGAAAGTCTGTGTTATTTTGCTTTTTGGAAACTTATCCATATCTGAATACAAACAGTACTTTGACCAGGTCATTTGCCTCTGGCTCAAAATCTTCCTGGGGGTCTCATTGCCAATGCAGTGATAACAGCAGTCTCTGGAACTTCCAATTATCATATTCTTTATTCTTTTTCCCCCCTAAAGTAAAAACCCTTGTTACAGATTAGGAACATTTGTGTTAGCTTTATTGTGGTATAATTGATGTGCAATAAATCACACATATGTAGAGAATACAATTTGGTAAGTTTTCACATGTGCCTACTTCCGTAAAACCATCACTACAATCAAGATGTTGAATATAGTCCCTCATTTCCCTCTCTAATCCCTCCCTCCTGCCTTCTGCTCCTGGGTCCCCTGTCTTCTTAGCCATCTGCTGACATGCTTTCTGTCACTATAGTTCAGTTCATATTTTTCTAGACTTTTCTGTAAATTAAGTTTATATAAATATAAATGTGTCCTGTTTTCCAGTCTGGCTGCTTTCATTCAGCATAATTATTTTGGATTCACTTATGTGGTTGTATGTATCTGTAGTTCATTCTTTTTTCTTGCTGTATGTCGTTGTATGGATATGCAGTATTCTCTCCTTATCCTATACCTTCTGAGACCACCAGTGGATGCCTGAAACCGTGGAGAGTACCAAACCCTATATATACTATGTTTTTTTCCTACGTACATACCTATAATGATATGAATTAGGCATAGTAAAAGACTGAGAACAATAATAATAAAATAGAGCAATTACAATAATATACTATAATAAAAGTTATGTGAATGTGGTCTCTTTCTCTCAAAATGTTTTACTGTACTGTACACACCTATTTTCAGACCATGTTGATTGAGAGTAACCAAAACCTGGGATAAGGGAGGACTACTGTACCAGCTTGTTTATCTACTCATCTGTTGATAGACATTTGGCTTATTTACAGCTTTTGGGTGTTAAACATAAAACTGCTGTGAACATACATATGCAAAGCTTTGTGTGGATATATGGTTTCTTTTCTCTTGGGTAAATACATAGAATGATTCAGTCACTTGGTAGGCATAAGTTTAAATTTTTGTAAAACTGCCAAACCATCTTATGAATTTTGCAAAAAGACAAGATAAGCTAAATTTTCTCTGATGACTTCTGGACTCTGAACATTTTCTCCAAGTACCTTATACTCTTTGCAGTCTAAAAATAAAACATATATATTCCTTTAACAAATGATTTGGGGAAAATGAGAAGTCTTATAATGTTCGAGTAGTCAAAGTATTCATACACTATACTAAAATACTACGTACTTCTTAAATGATTGAGAACTTCTAAGAAAAAGGGATTTGTTTTTCATTATGTTTATTCAGTGTGGTACATTTTGCTGTAACAAGTTAGAAGAAAAGTGGAGCTATTTCTTTGCATTAAGTTTTATATTATTTTCCATTGTAGGAAAAAGAATTCTAGTTTTAAATGGAGGCTACAGAGGAAATGAAGGTACCCTGGAATCCATCAATGAGAAGACTTTTTCAGCTACTATAGTCATTGAAACTGTAAGTTTGTTTACACAAAGACAAAAATTTCAAAATGCTTTAAAAATGTGCCATAATTCTTTTTAACTGGATTGTTCTTTATTTTAGAATATGAGTTCTTTGTTAGCCTTCTATACTATTTGGAAATCCATAAGCTTATTTTCTCCAGTGACTCTGCCATTGCTAAAGTATTTTATTTTCTGATTACAAAAGAAGTGTGTACTCATGCATAAAACCTGAAAAACATAATTTAATATAAATAGTTACAAACATTAACCATAATTCCCCACCCTAGCAATAAACTCCACTAATATTTTGGTCTGTTCCTTTCCAATGTTGGTATTTTATGAAAGTATGTATAATGGGTACAGTTTTGTATCCTTTTTTCCACTCATATCGAATATGAAACTCAATTTGGCATAGCGAAGTTGGTGTGGGAAGTCTAGTCACTGTCAGGAGAGAAGTAACCACAGAGGCCAACCACTTTTTAAAATGTCTTTCCTTTTTTCATAAAAGATTTAAGGGTAGCAGAGATCAATACAGTAATTTAAAGAACTCTGACATATAAATAAAGTTGTTTATTGACTTAGGACTGATATTTCACTGACAGATCTGAGTGAGGCCCAAGATATCTTCGGAAAGAGATTCCTTTTAGAACTCTGAGCTGCTGCACTACGTCTCTTTGCTGCTAAACAAAAGAATTTTTCATCTCCAGTACAGTTAGTTTTGGTATTTCTTGGGGAGCTTGAGAGTCATAGATACCTAGAGAGTTTAATGAAACTTTAGACTCTTCAAAACATTGCACATAATTGTTCTCTTGGGGAGCTTATAGGCCCCGTCAGCCCATGGATCTGTTACAGAATATATGTATAGGAAGATTTTCTGGAAAAACCATTTAGGTCCTTATTTCAGAGAATTCTGATCCTGACAATGCTAACCTAGAAACTGTTACTTGCTAACTGTTATTCACTACGTTAACTAAGGGGATGAAAAGGAAAATAGGACTCTTAGTTGGTATTGAGGAATGTGTCAGTCTGACTAAATTAGCAGATTGAGTTTTAACAAAAAACTCTAAGATTTTCTCTGACTCGGTCAGTATAAGGCAATAGAAAATCCACTATTTCCTTGACAACTTGCTTATCCTTCCCTTATTAATTTCTTTTTTTTTTTTTTTTTTGGCATGGACCATACATGAAACTTGCCTTATTAATTTCATAGTGCTATCACATGCAGATCCTGTTTCATGTTTTCGTCTCAGGGAAACACAAAACAGCTGATTACTGTTGAGACTGTTAAGTTCCATCTTGATACCTTTGGTTTGCAGGTTGTATCATTCATCAAGAGCTAGTTTCTCACCTTTTGCACTGTAGACCCAGTTTCATCTTCTGTACTGAGGTAGCACTTAGGAGCAAATCCACATGAAAAGCCTTTCTATTTGATTGCAAAGCAACATATACTTCTTTTAGAAGAGGGAATCTACCAGCTGGGCATGGTGGCTGACACCTGTAATCCCAGCACTTTGGGAGGCTGAGGTGGATGGATTACCTGAGGTCAGGAGTTCAAGACCAGCCTGGCCAACATGGAGAAACCCCGTCTCTAGTAAAAATACGAAAATTAGTTGGACGTGGTGGTGCATGGCTGTAGTCCCAGCTCGGGAGACTGAGGCGGGAGAATCACTTGAACCCAGGAGGCAGAGGTTGCAGTGAGCTGAGATTACACCACTGCACTCCAGCCTGGGTGACAGAGCTGGGTGACTCTGACTCAAGAAAAAAAAAAAAAAAAAAGAAGGGAATCTACCTCCTGATTTTTTTCTTTTTTTCAGCCCACCCTCATTAAAAATAAAAATTTAAAAAAAGCTCTGTATGTGCATGTATCTGTCTCATGTTTCTGTGTTTTTTTCTGAGCCACTTGAACTTTGCAAGTGGTTGTTTTTATCATTTCAGGCATCTTAAGTTTCTATGTCATTGGTGATATTTGAAATTTATACATTTATTAAGCAAATTTTTAACATCTAATAAAGTGTTTCTAAGTAGCCTCAGCTTTTCAGCTATTTGTCCTATAAACTCAAATGTCCGGCTCCCTTCTTATTCTCCAGATTTATAGTTCTTATCAGAAAAATGTAATTGACCATAGACTATTCAACATAATAATGAAAAATCCAACCTAGGTCATACTTTATCTGGGAACTCAATTCCTTTAAATATGATAATTATTTGTTGTTAAGAGAAGCAGTAAAAAAATGTTAAAATCTCAGTCCAAGGTTAGAGTCATCATCATTGTCATCGTTATCATCATCATCATGTTATATTTTGCAAGGGAGAGGATTAACTGTCAAATTTTATTTATTTATTTATGAGACAGAGCCTCGCTCTGTTGCCCAGGCTGGAGTGTAATGGCGCGATCTCAGCTCACTGCAACCTCCGCCTCTGAGTTCAAGCAATTCTTCTGCTCCAGCCTCCCGAATAGCTGGGATTACAGGCACTTGCCACCATGCCCAGCCAATTTTTATATTTTTAGTAGAGATGGGGTTTCACCATGTTAGTCAGGCTGGTCTCGAACTCCTGACCTCAGCTAATCCACCTGCCTTGGCCTCCCAAAGTGCTGGGATTACAGATGTGAGCACTGTGCCCCACCCAACTCTCACATTTTAAACAAAAGATTAAATAATAATTAGAGTTGAAAATTATCAAGCTCTCACTCATATTAAATTCCAGGTCTAGTCACATTATATGAAATAACTCATTTATATTTCCCAATAACCCAATCACAGAGACATTACTATTATCCCCACTGGGAGATAATGGGACACGGAACTGAAGGACAGAGAGGTTAAATCAGTTGTTGAAAGTGAGATTTGAACTTGGGGAGTATAGGTCCACCGCCCATATTCTTAGCCTCTGTGTTCCCAGGTTATATCTGCTTTTGTGATAGAAAATATCTTTCATTAATTAAGTTTTCTTCTTTCCCTTTTTGTTGGATATGAAAGAAGAAAATAAATTTAGACTGTTGTTATAATCTAGACCAGTGTAACTATCACAGCTAACCTCGACAGACATGTTTGAGTATCTGTAATGCTTACAAAAGGATGTTTCCTATAAAAAAAAGAAAACCCCAAATGGACAGTGGTAGAAGTTAACGTTTCACTCTCAAAAGCCCAAGTGGATATTTTTGATCAGGGAAGAACTCTTTTCTGAGGTACAGTTTTATATTCCCTTTTCCCCTCAGATTGAATCTAAAACTCAATTTGGCATAGTAAAATTAGTTGGGGAAGTATAGTCATTGTCAAGAGGGAGGGAACCAGAGGTCAACCACTTTTTAAAATGTCTTCCCTTTTTTTTCATAAAGGATTTAAGGTAGCAGAGATAATGCAGTAGTGGTTTGTGAACCCAGAGTCCTTCCAACTAGTAGCTCTACTGCCCTCAAGTGGCATCTCCAGTTGCCATGTCTGTGTGCTTTGGGTAGGCAAAAGGAGCTTGGCAGAAGGTGTGTCGGGGATAGCGCGCCTAGGCCATCACTTCTGTTTGCTTCCGTGGGCTGGAGCTCCATGCATGGCCACAGCTAACCACAAGGGAGCTAGGAAATTAGCTATTTATCCAGGAAGCAGAGGCGATACTGACCAGCTAGCAGGTCTCTGCCACAGTGTCTATTGATAACGTATGTCAGATGTCACTGAAGAAAATATGGTAGTTCTTAATGAGAATGCCATAGATTCTTCTTTTTTTTTTTTTCTGAGACCAAGTCTCACTCTGTCTCCCTGACTGGAGTGCAGTTGCGCAGTTTCTGCTCACTGTAAACTCCACCTCCCAGGTTCAAGCAGTTCTCCTGTCTCAGCCTCTGGAGAATGCCATAGGTTATTCTTAAAATTTATAGATGTATAGAAATGTTAACTACCTTAATGGTATTTTAGGGATACGGAGAAGGCAAATTTGTATCCGTAAGTGTGGTGTCATTTTTTTTGTCTTTTACGAATGTGTGTTTTTAACCTTCTCTTAAATTATTTTAATTTGTAGGGCCCTTTAAAAGGACGCAGAGTTGAAGGAATTCAATATGAAGACATTTCTAAACTTGCCTGAGTTTGAAAATTTGTTAACAATGCATTAAAATCTTAAAGCATCAAATTGGTGTTCACCAAGGCATTATGAGACTCTACCGTGTTAGGGTATTCTTTTGTATAAAAGAAACAGGTTTTTGAAAATAATACTGTATAGTTGTTCAGCTAAACTTTGAGAAAAATTTAATTATGTCTCACAAAGTATCAAAACTATGTAATTTTGTCCTTATTTTTGTTTCCTTTGTAATTTACTTGATGATTTTATATCTTCATTAAAGAATGTTGTAAAGTGTTTTATATATGACAATTTAGAATCATATAATTGGAGGAAATCCTTCATACACTCTAAATTTATATTTTCAGTAGTAGAGTAGTAAAGTTGAACTATAAATGTAATTAAATTTTAAATGTCAAACTATAAATGTAAAAGCAGCTTTATTATGGTAATAATTCATATACCATACAGATCACTCATTTAAAATATACATGCAGTTCAGTGGTTTTTAGCACTTTTGCAGAGTTGTGCAACCATCACCACTGTCTGATTTTAAAACAGTTTCAGACCCCAAAATGAAACCCTGTACTAGTCAATCCCTATTTTTTTTCCTCTGCCCTAGCTCTAGGCAACCACTGATGTACTTTCCATCTCTGTGGATTTGTCCTCTCTGGACATTTCATATAAATGGAATCGTATAACATGTGATCTTTTATGACTGGCTTCTTACACTTAGCATAATGTTTTCAAAGTTTATCCATGTGGTAGCGTGTAGGTGTACTTCATTTCTTTTGATGGCTTCGTAATATTCCACTGCATGGATGTACCATATTTTGTTTATCTATTCATCAGTTGATAAACATTTGGATTGTTTCTACTTTTTGACTATTGCAAATAATGCTGCCATGATTGTCCCTTTACAGGATTTTATGTGGACAGAAACTTTCAATTCCGCCAAACTCTTCCAGAGCAGCTATACCATTTTACAGCCCCACCAGCAATGTTGAACTAGACAGTTTTATGTGCTTTTAATTTTTTTATTTTTAGAGACAGGGTCTCACTACGTTGCCCAGGCTGGTCTTCAACTGCTGGGCTCAAGTGATCCTCCTGCCTCAGCCTCCCAAAGTGCTAGGATTACAGGTGTGAGCCACCACACCCTGCCTAACTCTACAGTTTTAAATAAGTAGGGAAATATATTATTAGGGAATGCAAAAGACAGGAAACCCACACTTGCTTGTCCCAAAGGAGAAAAGAAGGGATTTGTAGTTCACATGTCCGGAAGGAGCAGACACTAGCGTCAAGGCCAGCAGGACTGAGTGTGAACAGTCTTACCAAGGCTTGTGCTCTGTCTCTGGCTTCCTGTGCTGGCTCTCTAGGTTTACATCTTGCCCTTTAGCAGCACCAGGAAGAGAAAGATGATCTATCTTTTTTTTTTTATTTTGGAGATGGATTCTCGCTCTGTTGCCAGGCTGGAGTGCAGTGTTGCAATCTCAGCTCAGTGCAACCTCCGCCTCTTGGGTTCGAGTGATTCTCCTGCCTCAGCCTCCCGAGTAGCTGGGACTACAGGCGTGCACCACCATATCCAGCTAATTTTTGTATTTTTAGTAGAGATGGAGTTTTACCACATTGGCCAGGATGGTCTAGATCTCTTGACCTCATGATCTGCCTGCCTCAACCTCCCAAAGTGCTGGGATTATAGGCATGAGCCACCATGCCTGCTCTCCCCCCTACCCTTTTTTTGAGATAAGGTCTTGCTCTGTCACCTAGGCTGGAGTGCAGTGACTCAGTCATGGCTTACTGCAGCCTCATCCTCCCGGGTTTAGGTCATTGATTTTCTCACCTCAGCCTCCCGAGTACCTGGGACTGCAGGCATGCACTACCACGCCTGGCTAATTTTTTTGGTTTTTAGTATTGACGAGGTCTTGCTATGTTGCCCAGGCTGGTCTCAAACTCTTGAGCTCGAGTGATCCTCCTGCCTCGGCTTCCTAAAGTGTTGTGATTACAGGTGTGAGCTACCATGCCTTGCCTTAGATGATCTTCTATAAGAGTTCAGACAAAACACCTGGGAGTGAGTCTCATCGGACCATACCAGCACGATCACTTCAAACGTGAGGATGGGAATATGCTGAGGTCAGACACAGGCACTGGGCCAACCCCCGGGTTATCGCTCTTTAACTGAGAGTAGGGGAGGGCTGACAGCTTCTATTCTCAGAAGGTGGGAGAACATACACTGTTAGCAGAAATGTAAGAGGCAATAAAGACATACTAATAGGATGATGTCAGTAGCTTTACAGAAAATGTTCTTCAGGGATGAATTAAGGTTTTTCCAAAGTAATTTGACAGCATAGTAAGGAAAGCAACTGAGTTTTGAGTGTGGGCAGTCTTAGCTCAAATTCTGGCAGTTCTGTTCATTAGTTTTGTAACATTAGAATGTTAATGTTCTTGAATTGTGATGTTTTTAATGTATAAATTGTCAAAATGTTTTTCTGCAGGGTTGATGTGAGACTTACAGAAAATACATAGAAAGCATCAGACACAGGCTGGGTGTGGTAGCTCATGCCTGTAATCCCAGCACTTTGGGAGGCCAAGGCAGGTGGATCATGAAGTCAGGAGTTTTGAGACCAGCCTGGCCAAGATTGTGAGACCCCGCCTCTACTAAAAATACAAAAATTAGCCGGGCATGGTGGCACGCACCTGCAATCCTAGCTACTTGGGAGGCTGAGGCAGGAGAATTGCTTGAACCTTGGGGGCGGAGGTTTCAGTGAGCCAAGATCATGTCACTGCACTATAGTCTGGGCAACAGAGCAAGACTCTGTCTCAAATAAAATAAAATAAGCATCAGACATGAAGTCTAGCACATAGTAGGTGTTGAATAAATAGCAATGAGTGATCTTGTCCAGAAATGGAGCCAAGAAGTTGAGCCTGGACTATTAAAATTCTGCTCTGAAGAATTTAAAAAAGGAAAATGGTTCTCCCTGATAACAAATAGTGATGAGTAAAACCTGACAAATTACATATGCCTCCCCGAAATACGTAAGTTTGGAATCAACTCGGTGGTTTTCTTCAGAGAAAAAAATGTTTCATGTCTGCCTCCCACATTTAATTCTCCAACATCTTTCTGAAATTCTTTCAGAATGAAATAAGGTAGCATACTTGAGGTTTAATTCAATAAAAAATATCTGAAGCATAAAAATATGATTCTAGATTTTAGAGTAGTTTTTCCCCTCTGAGTTTGTAGAGCCTAATAGTGTTTATGTTAAGCAAGATGACTGCAGATAACTAACAGCAGGTCTTATATTTGACTTTTATTTTGGAAGCATCATAAGCTATTTTTCTTTTTTTAAGACAGAGTTTTGCTCTTGTTGCCCAGGCTGGAGTGCAGTGGCGCAATCTCAGTTCACTGCAACCACCACCTGCTAGGTTCAAGCGATTCTCCTGCCCCATCCTCCTGAGTAGCTGGGATTACTGGCGCGTGCCACCACACCGGGCTAATTTTTCTATTTTTAGTAGAGATGGGGTTTCACCATGTTGGTGAGGCTGGTCTTGAACTCGTGACCTCGTGATCTACCCGCCTTGGCCTCCCAAAAGTTTGGGATTACAGGCATAAGCCACCGCGCCCAGCCTATTTTTCTTTTTTTCAAACATAGACTTTACTTTTTAGAGTAGTTTCTGTGGGTTTTGACAAATGTATAATGACATGTATCTGCCACTGCAGTACTACATAGAACTGTCTCACTGCCCTAGAAATTTCCTGTGTTTTGCCTGTTCCCTGTCGTCCCCCAGGTCCCGGGTGACCACTGATCTTTTTACTGTCTCTATCGAATGTCATATAGCTGGAGTCATACAGTGTATAGCTGTTTCAGATCAGCTTCTTTCACCTAGTAGTATATATGCATATAAGGTTCCTCCATGTTTTTTGGTTTGGCTTTTGTGGCTTGGTAGCACACTTCATTTTAGCACTGAATAACATTCTATTGTCTGAATGCACCACAGTTTATCCACTCACCTACTGAAGGACACCTTGGTTGCTTCCAAGGTTTGAAAATTGTGAACAAAGCTGCTATAGACATCTGTGTGCAGGTTTCTGTGTGGATAGATGTTTTCAACTCATTTACATAAAGATGAAGGAGCACAATTGCTGGATCGTATGCTAAGAGTCTTCTAAGAAACTATCAAACTGTCTTCCACAGTGACTGTACCATTTTGTATTCCCACAAGCAATGAATGAGAGTTCCTGTTGCTCCCCATCTCCACCAGCGTTTGATGTTGTCAGTGTTCTGGATTTCGGCCATGCTAATAGGTGGGCAATGGGGTCTTGTTGTTGCTTTACTTTGCATTTCTTTGATGACATATGATGTGGAGCATCTTTTCATGTGCTTATTTTCCACCTGTATGTCTTCTTTGGTGAGATGTCTTTCGGGCTTTTTGCCCATTAGGTAATTGGGTTACTCATTTTCTTATGGTTGAATTTCAATATTTTAAGAGTTCTTTGTGTGTATTTCAGGTGTATTTTTGTTTTTTTGTTTTTTTGTCGAGATATAGTCTCGCTCTGTCACCCAGGCTGGAGTGCAGTAGTGCTGTCTGGGCTCACTGCAACCTCCACCTCCCTGGTTCAAGTGATTCTCCTGCCTCATCCTCCCGAGTAGCTGGGATTACAGGCGTGTGCCACCACGCCTGGCTAATTTTTCATATTTTTAGTGGAAACGGGGTTTCATCATGTTAGCCAGGATGGTCTCAATCTCCTGACCTCATGATCCACCTGCCTCGGCCTTCCAAAGTGCTGGAATTACAGACATGAATGTGTCGTTATCAAATTCTTTATCAAATGTGTCTTTTGTAAATATTTTCTCTCAGTCTGTGGCTTGTCTTCTCATTTTTTTAAAAAGCTATTCTTTTTTATCAACTGACTTGAGGTCATATCACATTGTTGGTTTTGTTGTCCTGAGAGACCAAATTCCTTGTTTCATTTATTAGAATCTCATTAAATCTCATTTGCTGATGTTTTCTGTCTTCTGGCATCTACTTCTAACTGCCTCTCAGTTTAGTTTTTTGTGACATGATTGCATCAAATTCATTCAGCAAGCATTTATGGACTGCCTTCGGTAGGTAAGCCATTGTACTAGGTGCTGGAGATGTGAGTGAGAAGCAGATAGAGACCCAGATGTGTGTTATGAGAATTATCATTGATTATTCAATGACAATCAAATGAAATGATAGGCCAGTAAGAGAAACTTGATCATGTATAGTAGGTACTTGAAAATCTGCCCTGACTGCTGGGCCTGAGAGACTGTTCACTGATAGAAGTATATACTTCAGTTCCTATTTCAGTAAGATGGAATCACAGGTTTAGAATATGATCAGCTTTTTTTTTTTTTTTTTTTTTTTAGACAGAGTCTCACTCTGTTGCTCAGGCTAGAGTGCAGTGGCGTGATCTTGGCTCACTGCAACTTCTGCCTCCCAGGTTCAAGTGATTCTTCTGCCTCCGCCTCCTGAGTAGCTGGGATTACAGGTGCCTGCCGCCACACCTGGCTAATTTTTGTATTTTTAGTAGAGACAGGGTTTCATCATGTTGGTCAGGCTGGTCTCGAACTCCTGACCTCAGGTGATCTGCCCGCCTCAGCCTCCCAAAGTGCTGGGATTACAGGCATGAGCCACTGTGCCCAGCCAGAATATGATCAGCCTTGATTAAGTTATTCATTAGGTTGACCGGAGTGACCCTAGAAATGTTAATTAGATAACTGAATAATTATGCCAGTTAAGGAGGCATCCTGGGTTTTTTTTTTTCCTCTCTCTCTCTCCTGTGGTTATTTTGGGAAAAGTTACCAAGAAGTAGACTCAGCCAGTGTGAAAAAGCTAAGAGAAGAAAAAGAACACTTAAGTTCTTCTAGCATACAAGCATCTGTGTGGACCCAGATAGCCAGGTAACTTTTACTTTGATTTTACTGGGCCTTTGGAGTCACTTACGTCTCCTTCAATTGGGATAAGAATAAAGAGAAGATGCCACCTGATGCTATTAAGTCATCCTTTAAAGCTGCAGGGTTTTTTGCTGGGACTCTTATTACCGCATGTAAATGTAAAGCCCAAGATTTTCATTATTACTTTTAAAACTACTGTGCACACGTAAAATACTAAGAAGCTAAACTTAGATATCTATAGGTAGAAGTTTTAAATTCAAGATTTTAACCAAATAACAGAATTAATGCTACAATCTCACTTTTGGAGTTTATGTTGAATATTAACATTTTAAGGTTAGTATTTTTGAAATGGAAAAGGTGTAGATTTTTCCAAAGCATATCATAGGTGACCACTTCTTACAGAAGAAGAAAACTAAGGCCAGGTGTGGTGGCTTACGCCTGTGATCCCAGCATTTTGGGAGGCCGAGGTGGGTGGATCACCTGAGGTCAGGAGTTCGAGACCAGCCAGCCTAACATGTTGAAACCACGTTTCTATTAAAAATTTTTTAAAAATTAGCCAAGTGTGGTGATGCGCACCTGTAATCCTAGCTACTTGGGAGGTTGAGGCGGGAGAATCACTCGAACTCGGGAGGCGGAGGTTGCAGTGAGCCGAGATAGCGCCATTGTACTCCAGCTTGGGCCACAAGAGCAAAACTCTATCTCAAAGAAAAAAAGGAAGGAAGGGAAGAAGGACAGAAGGAAGGAAGGAAAGAAGGATGGAAGGAAAGAAGGAAGGAAAGAGGGAGGGCGGGCAGGAGGGAGGGAGGGAGGAAGGAAGGAAGGAAGGAGGGAAGGAAAGGGAAGGAGGAAGGAAGGAAGGAAAATCCTAAAAGCTCACTTGCAAAATGTTTATTTTCTTCAGCTGTGTTTACAGGCTTTATAAACCACCCCGATACCTGGTTCATTTTAATTATTCAAACCAAATGATATCTGCAAAAGTGATGGGGAAAATGTATATATATATAATTTCCCAAACTATAAACTTTTAAGGGCGTTTGAGAAAGTTGTAGAGCTGAGGCACAAAGTAATCCTTGTAATGCCCGTCAATGAAGCCTTTCCCACTGTTGTGCACGAACCAGCAGGGGACATCCGTTCCAAACACCACGTCTGTTCTGTAGTCTTTCTGTAAGCCCCTGCAAGGAAGCGATGCACGTGGTTACGGGAAGACTGAGGCACGGCTGGCTGGGAACCTCTAGACACAAGACCCCCTCTTTTCCTTGCTGTTCTTCGTGTTCCGTCTGACACCCACATCTGCCACCCCCCACCTATTGCTGCTCCCCAAGTCGGATGAAACACCAAATCTGGGGCTTGGTGTTGGAAGGACAGAGAATCAGTGGAGTGTCCTTAGAGAACTCAAAGAACCGTTAGAGTTGACCCATATGGACTTTTCCAGCAAGGGAAACTGTAGCCAATGGAAAGAAGGCAGAAACCAGACCAAAGACTCCACAGCATTGACGCTGACTTCACAGGTCACTTAATGAATGAGTTGGTGGCCAGGCGGGATGGCTCACGCCTGTAATCCCAGCGCTTTGGGAGGCCGAGGCAGGCAGATCACTTGAGGCCAGAAGTTCAAGACCGGCCTAGCCAACATGGCGAAACCCTGTCTCTACTAAAAATAATAATTAAAAAATGTTAGCTGGGTGTGGTGGCATACGCCTGTAGTCCAACTACTTGGGAGGCTGAAGCACAAGAATCACTTGAACAATTCTCTGAGGCTGAGGCGGAGGTTGCAGTGAGCCAAGATCACACCACTGCACTCCAGCCTGGGCGACAGAGCAAGACTCTCTTGAAAAAAAAAAAAAAAAGAATACATTGGAGACTCCCCTTAACTGCACTTTCTGTGTGTTTAAGGGTGATACCTGCTGTTTCTGAGCAGATTCATGCCCTCCACTTGACGGGCAAAGAAGCCAACAATTTGTAAAGGATCTGGCACGTTGCATGAATGAGACTTGTAAGTGTATCACTGCACCCAGCCCATGGGACAGCTCAGTTTCAGTTACAAACCACCAGGAGCTTGTGGTGGATCAAATAGAGGCCCATCATTTACTTTTTGTCACTATAATGCATTTATACATATATATATGTGTGTGTATATATATATATATATTTTTTTGAGATGGAATGAAGCTGGAGTGCACTGGCGCAGTCTCAGCTCACTGCAACCTCTGCCTCCCAGGTTCAAGCAATTCTTCTGTCTCAGTCTCCTGAGTAGCTGGGATTACAGGCACATGCCTCCATGCATGGCTAATTTTTGTATTTTTGGTAGAGATGGGTTTCCGCCATGTTGGCCAGGCTGGTCTCGAACTCCTGACCTTGAACTCCTATGCCTGGTCTATTCATATATTATGTATTTATTTATGAAACAGGTCTCACTCTGTCACCCAGGCTGGAGTGCAGAGGCACAACCACAACTCACTTCAGCCTCGAACTCCTGAGCTCAACAGATCCTCTCACCTGAGCCTCCCCAAGTAGCTGGGGCTACAGGCAGAATCTACTACACCTGGCTAATTATTTTTATTTATTTATTTATTTTGTAGAGATTGCGTCCTACCCAGTCTAGTCTTGAACTCCTAGCCTCAAGTGATCCTCCCATATTGGCCTCTCAAAGCATTGGGATTACAGGCATAAGCCACCATGCCTGGCAGTAAATGCTCTTTTACCAACTTCAAATAACTTAACATTATTAGTTTGTGCTCACCATTGCTTCTGTGACACATGCTCACTGATACCTGTTGGTACCTTATTCCTTCCGTAAACTGATACTAAGAATCTATTTTCTTACTTTTGTGGCAGTACTTCCTACTATGATTTTATGGTTTATCATTGTAATGTTATGGTTTAATCAAGTATGTCAAAGCCAATGACATTTGTGTGCGTGAAGAATCCTTTCTAATAAAGCAAAGTTGGCTGCTTTGTAAAAACTCTAAAAAGGGGGCCAGGTGCAGTGGCTCACGCCTTTAATCCCAGCACTTTGAGAGGCCAAGGCAGGCAGATCACAAGGTCAGGAGATTGAGACCATCCTGGCCAACATGGTGCAACCCCATCTCTACTAAAAATACAAAAATTAGCCAGGTGTGGTGGTGCATGCCTTTAGTCCCAGCTACTCAGGAGGCTGAGGTGGAAGAATCACTTGAACTTGGGGAGAGAGAGGTTGTAGTGAGCCGAGATCACGCAACTGCACTGCAGTCTGTCAACAGAGCAAGACTGTGTCTCAAAAAAAAAAAAAAAAAAAACCTCTAAAAATGGATAAACTGCTTTAAGACGAGATCAAATTTGGCATGGGTGAGAAAACTGTAAAGAACTGGGAAAAAGTATGAAGATTTGTAAGACTTTTACACTCCGAATACGTTACAAGCGTCTAAGTTCTCACTTCAGATGAAGCATATGGGGGTGGTATATGCAGGAAAAGCTACAAAAAAAGCAGTCAGAGATCTGTGTGCAAAAGGAAGGCTCTACCCTGATGTAAAATCTACGCTCATTCCACAGCACTGTGGTAACAGGTGTTTTTATGATTCTCTCCTTTGATCAATGTGTCCAATTATCCAACCTGTGAAGCCCTTGTAAGGGCTTCTAATATATGAAGAGGAGAACAACATATTAATCTTGGCATCGCTTGACACCCAGATACTTGGTCATTATTTGCATTTAAGGTGGGATATCGGAAGTGTCCTCATGCGAATGTTTTGTGTGTGTCTATTCCTAATGAATTGTTTAGCGTGACGTAGGTAGTGCTTACAATGCTTCTTCTTGCTCGTCTATTTTGCTGTGTGGGTCCAATTCTAACACGAGCCCTTTTTGTCACTGTCTTTGTGCTTGAGGCCTACCTGGTGACAATCAGCTTCTGTCCTTTCACTTCCATGCTGGCCTCTGGCTTCTTGGGGTCCTTTCCCGGTCTCTCATTGAAGATGTGTATCTTTGGCTCCTGCATGAACTGGCCTAGAGACACAGAATCAGACATTGATTTACATGTAAAATCGTAGGTTAAATAAAAAGGCCCGTCATTGGCTCCATGCTACGTTTTGGTCCACTCTCCAGGATTTCTAGCGTAGAAAGACAAGCTGAGGCCAGGCACCGTGGCTCACGCCTGTAATCCCAGCACCTTGGGAGGCTGAGGCAGGCGGATCATGAGGTCGGGATTCAAGACTGTCCTGACCAACATGGTGAAAACCCGTCTCTACTAAAAATACAAAAATTAGCCGGGCATGATGGTGCGCACCTGTAGTCCCAGCTACTCAGGAGGCTGAGTCAGAAGAATTGTTTGAACCAGGGAGTCAAAGGTTTCAGTGAGCTGAGATCATGCCACTGCACTCCAGCCTGGGTGACAGAGCAAGACTCTGTCTCAAAAAAAAATAGAAAAAGAAAAAAAGACAAGCTGAGAAGAAAAAGGAGTGGTGATGGGAGGGAGGGTCCCTGGGAGCTCATTTGTGCTGCTCATAATCTCTCTCTCTCTCTCTCTCTCTCTCTCTTTTTTTTAATTTGAGACAAGATCTCACTCTTGTCCAGTCTGGAGTGCAGTGGTGCTATCTCAGCTCACTGCAACCTCTACCTCCTGGGCTCAAGTGATCCTCCCACCTCAGCCTCCCAAATAGCTGGGACCACAGGCTCGAGCCACCACACCTGGCTAATTTTTTGTAGAGACGGGATTTCACCATGTTGCACAGGTTGATCTTGAACTCCTGGACTCAAACAATCTGCCTGCCTTGGCCTCCCAAAGTGCTGGGATTACAGGCGTGAGCAACTGCACCCGGCCTTTTTTTTTTTTTTTTAATTTAAGAGATGGAATCTCCCTCTATCACAGGCTGGAGCATAGTGGCACAGTCACAGCTCACTGCAGCTTCCAGTTCCTGGGCTCAAGTGATACCACCTCAGCTTCCTGAGCAGCTGGGACTCCAGGCAGGATCCAGCACACCCTGCTAATTATTTGAATTATTTGTATTTTCGAATTTTTTGGTAGAGATGGGGTGCCCAGGCTGGTCTTGAAGTCCTCAAATAATCTGCCTGTCCAGATCCTAAAGTGCTGGGATTACAGGCATGAGCCACCATGCCTGGAGCTCATGGTTATTTTAAACATGAGGTTGGTCTAATGGATCATAAGTAAATCCAGCACCCTGATGGCAGGAGAGTGAGGTCAGCTCCTGAGAGCATAGCTCAGGTCACAAGAACAAGGTTTGTTTGTGATGTCACAGGCTTTATATTTGAGCCCTTCTTAAAATACGAGGGACAGTTGTCCAGGATGCTCTGCTTGTTATCACAGATGTCCTAAATATGTTCACCTCACTTCAGTTAGAAAAAAAATCTTTAACGTAAAACTTAAAATGTATCTGTCCCTTCTCTTAACTTGCCCAGTTTGTGATGCTGAAATCCTGGCCCTGGATACCCTTGTCTGGAATGGCAAAAGGTCCTGCTGTCACATTTCCAAGTGACCCCGCACTGCTATGTTGGTCCTCTGTGCTCTTGAGCCCACACGTGCCATGTCCCCAACTTGTAACCACTGTCAGCCAAACCTGCTAGAGAATTAGCGTGCCCCCCACCTTACCAGATGGTCAGCAGACACTTTACCTATTAATCCATGTGCATTAGGTGAAAACTTATTGGAAGGGGGTATGTAGATGCCCAGAAAGTCTACATTGATGGGATGCTTCTTCCAAACACGATGAAGTAAAACAGAAAAGGACATCTCTTTATCCACGGTGATAGTTACCACTTTTTCTTTCTTCACTGAGGTCAGCACCCTGGTGTGAAAGTCCAAGTGGAATTAAACCATTTCAGAACAGACCTTTTTAGAACGTCCTTCTCCTTACCCCTAATATGAACTCTTCAGTTCTGCTAGTTATCTAAGCGCTTACAACAGTTTATAGATAAATGAACCATTAACAGATACTCATTGGGAAGCTTCTACACGTAGGACACATCATGGCGTTTGGAGCTCACTCTGTGACAGAGTCGGCTGTGGATTTCAGATTTGTTCACTGGCCAACACACACATATTGAGTGCTCACTGATGCCAGACACTAGAGTAGTGCTCCTGGGACCCAGTGTTGACCAAAAACACAGTGCCCACTGCCAGGAGCAGAGTAGTGAGTGAGAACAACTTTTCTGAACCTCAAGTTCCTTATATTTAAAATGATTTTGTTTTTTTTTTGAGACAGTCTTGCTCTGTCGCCAGGCTGGAGCGCAGTGGCGCCACGATCTCGGCTTACTGTGACCTCCGACTCCCTGGTTCGAGCGATTCTCCTGCCTCAGCCTCCCAAGTAGCTGGGATTACAGGCATGCGCCACCATGCCCAGCTAATTTGTGTATTTTTTAGTAGGGATGGGGTTTCACCGTGTTGGCCAGGATGGTCTCAATCTCCTGACCTTGTGATCTGCACGCCTTGGCCTCCTAAAGTGCTGGGATTATAGGCATGAGCCACTGTGCCTGGCGGATGATTTTTTTTTAATGCTGATGTCACTGATGCCTGGATTTATTTATGCAGTCGTGTGTCAAAGGCCCGAATTCAGAAGGAACCATGCTTGCCTCTGATTCATGATTTGAGCGGTGTCGGCCCAGGACAAGGTGGAGGTGCTAGAACCACGGCTCAGGGTGATGGTCTTAGTGCTGATTTCTATTTTCATGTCTTCACTTTGGAAATAAAATCCCAGTTTCCCAAAATAGGTGCTTAGTTTTCCATTGTTGGGCTTTTTGGCACCAACAAGCTGACCATTGACTGCAATTCCTACAGAAACGAAAAAATGATTTTTTCTCTTGTGTGCCATGTTTTTGGATGTGTGGGCACTATAATTCAAATGCATAAAACTTGGCAATATTGGAAAATTATTATAATTTTCCTTCAGGATTTGCATAGCATTTTCTTCTTTGTGATTCTCATTTTATAACGTATATTTTAATATAATAGTTATACAATTTAATTTAATAAAATTTAATTAATAATTTTATATCAGTTATAAAATTTATGTCAGGCACATAATTAAATTTAATTTAATAAAATTTAATTTAAATAAATTACTATCATATAGTATTTAAGTTAATTTTTTTTTCTTTCAGACAGAGTCTCACTCTTGCCTGGGCTGGAGTGCAGTGGCCTGATTTTGGCTCACTACAACCTCCACCTCCTGGGTTCAAGCAATTTTCCTGCCTTAGCCTCCTGAGTAGTTGGGATTACAGGTGTGTGCCACCACATCTGGCAAAATTTTTTTGTATTTTTAGTAGTTGCGGTAGGGGTTTCATCATGTTGGCCAGGATGGTCTCTAACTCCTGACCTCAGGTGATCCACCTGCCTCAGCCTCCCAAAATGCTGGGATTGCAGGTGTGAGCCACCGCACCTGGTTCGTATTTAAATTAATTATGTCACAACAAGATTTGCTAGTTCATACTCAGAGAGAGAGTACATATTTTGAACTATAGTTGTTCCAAATAGTTAATAATATATTTATAATTTAATTTCTCACTAACTATCACGGAAATATATAGAACTTCTATTAGGGGAGAAAGAAAGAAATCCCAGGTAGTGACATGAAAGAATGGCAACGACCTAACTGTCTAATACAAATATAATTTCTTTTTATTTTACCTGCTTCTGGGTCAGAAACCAGGTTGAGGATTTTTCCAGGTTCGGAGTCAACGTTGAAACAAATGTTCTTTTGGCTTTTTGGCAGATAAATGATGAAGTGTGGGTCATTTTCAACTGGAAAATATACAAAGCAAATGTAAACAAAATCATGCACAGGAAGATGACTTTGAGCAGTATGTCATCCCTGAGCATCTTTATCTAACCCGAGCAAGCATTTATTGTGTTTCTACCATATGCTTGGTACTCCTCCAGGCCTTGGGGGCAGACCCAGTGGTTCATACTCCATTGTCCCTTTGTCAGGGAGCCTTCCTCAGAATATGACGTTATTTTACAAATATAGTGGATATTTATTTTGTAGCTAAAAATGTATGTTCTAGATGAGATGCTAGAGATAAAAAATGAATAAGAAAGACATAAGGAATAACAAATACACACAAATATGCACCCACATATATAAGAAACACACACACACAAGTGTGTGTAGAAAAATAGAGTTGTTGGTTTTTTGTTTTTTTTTTTTGAGACAGGATCTCCCTCCGTCACCCAGGCTGGAGTGCAATGTTGTAATCATGGCTCACTGCAGCCTTGACCTCCCAGGCTCAAGTGATCCTCCCAGCTCAGCCTGCTGAGTAGCTGGGGCAATATCCACATGCCACCATGCCCAGCTAAATTTTCCAAATCCTGACCTCAGGTAATCCGCCCGCCTTGGCCTCCCAAAGTGTTGGGTTTACAGGTGTGAGCCACTGCACCCGGCCTCATTTGCACACTTAATGCTTTCCAGAATGAGGGTTGGTTGAGTTCTGGGATATGCAAGCAGTGTGGAAGCTTTACCTCTCATCACATGTGGGGGTGGCGTGGACTCCAGCACCTTAGCTCCTTCTGCCTGCATGGAGGTCACGGGCGTCGGGGAAGGACTGGCCCAAGACGGGATGGAACCTGAAGGCACTTTGCTGCCGTAATACAGGGCCCCTGTGTAGAAAAACCTGCATTTATTAGTTTCCAGGTTTATGTTTCCATAGAAATTGCACACCATGCCAAGTATATCTGTTTTACGCACCACCAGATGTTGTCAGCTTAGGTTTTTCTCCCATTTTTCTTTTTTTTGAGATGGAGTTTCACTCTTGTTGCCCAGGCTAGAGTGCAATGGCACAATCTCTGCTCACCACAACCCCTGCCTTCCAGGTTCAAGCAATTCTCCTGCCTCAGCCCCTTGACTAGCTGGGATTACAGGCATGCGCCACCACGCCTGACTGATTTTGTATTTTTTAATCGAGATGAGGTTTCTCCATGTTGGTCTTAAACCTCTGACCTCAGGTGATCCGCCCACCTTGGCCACCCAAAGTGCTGGGATTACAAGCATGAGCCACCGCACCCGGACTTCTCCCCTGTTTTTATTCCAGAGTTCTCTCGGGCTCCCTCTGGCACGTTGCTGGGGGAGGGCCCTGTGATACAGTTCTCTCTGGAGTCTGGTACCTTAGCAAGGGTGACAGTGGGAGGAACCGCTTTATAGGGCTGGGGAAGGGCCCCATGACTACAGTGCAGGCCGGGGAGCCAAGTCCGGGAGAAGGCCCAGGTTCCATCCCTGCTCACTCACCAAACAAGCCAAGTAGTTTCGTTTCCCAGAGAGGTTTCATTACTGGGTGAGAGAGATTTCACATGACAACAAAAGGCGCTTTTTGCTGTCTGATAACCAGGCTATCTCTCTTTGAGAAAGCCATGTCTGGAAACTAGAAACTAACCTAGGATTAGTTTCTCCCTAGATCTATTTAGCTGTGAGGCTCCAGGCTGTTGTCACTGGGGCATCACAAGTCTGAGTTCCTTGAGCCCTGGACCAGGTGCAGTAAACTGGGTGTCATACTTGAACAAAATTAAAAATGCAGAAAATCCTTCCATTGTATGTAAGGAGTTCTTAAGAATATACTTCACCAAATACCACATGTTCACACTTACCTTGGGTACTACACTGAGAAGTAAATACTGGGGACAAGCAGTTGGGTTCAAGTAATTCTCCTGCCTCAGCCTCCTGAGGAACTGGGATTACAGGTGCTCACCCCACGCCTAGCTAATTTTTGCATTTTTAGTAGAGACGGTGTTTCACCATGTTAGCCAGGCTGGTCTCCAACTCTTGACCTCCAACTCCTCATCCCTTATTCTGATAAAGATGGAAACAGTAGACACTGGAGACTTCTAGAGGGGAGAGGTAGGGAAAGGAGGAGGTGGGGGGAGGGTTGACAAACTATTGAGTACCATGCTGGCTACCTGGGTGACGGGATCATTTGTACCCCAAACCTCAGTAACATGCAATATATCCATGTAACTTACACATTTAGCCCCTCAGTATCTAATATATATGTATTATACCTATATATGTTTCAATAGGACATATATGTGTATATATTATGTATTAAATATATTATAAACATATGTATATATGTATTAAATATATTATATACATATATGTGTTGTATGTATATATGTTTCAGTAGGACCAGTCCCTAAGAAAGAGAAGACAAAGAGACATATAAATCTGAGGTCTCCTAGCCCTGGGTGCATGCACTCTTAGGGTGCCTGGAGACTTTCTGCAGGATGCAGAGAGCATGGACCATTTTAAAGGCAATTTCTAGAGTCTCAGTTTAGACATAGACTCTTTCCTAAAGAAGACCTTTTCTCCTAGTTTACAAGCAGAAGGACTGCTCTTCTCTACTCCCCTCCCCCAAAGTCCCCCAGGAACCAAAACATCCACTGGAATATTGGTGTAGGACCAAAAATCTGATTCCGATCATCAAATCCTTTCACAAGTCACAGGGCTTCCAATTCTCTGCTTTCAACAAAATCCAAGAAGGGCTCACATTGTCAGCTGATAAATCATACACATTTTTTTGAACGCTTAGATCCATATGCATGTTTTGGCATATAAATTTGAAAGAGTTCAGATAAGCAACTAACTGAATATAACCAGACACTTGCCATTTCTGTCTACTCATCTATACCAACCAATGTCTATCGGGACATCTGCCCATACAAGTTCTCTTAAAAGTAGAATTGATGCTGAATCCTGCCTCTTTCAAACCACATAAATAATACTTGCCCATGATTACATGAAAAACACCCAGTCACATTTTTCTCAATAAGAGATTATAGATTATTTCCACTCCAGTTTTACTTCTTACATATAATCAAATTTATAATATATTCATATTATTTTGCTCACTTGGCTACTAGTAGTAATATTAATTACACCCAGTTCAGAAGAGAATTTTGAATTCTCAGAATCTTATGGTTATGATTTTTAAATTAATTATTAATTAAAATGAAAATTTATAAACTTTTTTTCTTATAGAGAAGTGAAAGTGAAGTGATTTAGTAATAAGAAACATATAAATTTATTACTATAGGATATAGTTCTGCTGGGTAAGTGGAGTGGAAATACAAGTTCAACTAGAAAAAAGAATAACTTAAAACTTTCAATAACTTTTTTTTTGAGACAAGATCCTATTCTGTCACTCAGGCTGGAGTGCAGTGGTGTGATTGGCTCACTGCAACCTTCACCTCCCAGGCTCAAGCAACCCTCCCACCTCAGCCTCTCAAGTAGCTGGGACTATGGGTACGGGCCACCATGCCTGACTACTTTTTGTATTTTTTCTAAAGATGGGGTTTTGCCATGTTGACCAGGCTGGTCTTGAACTCATGGGCTCAAGCAATTAACCCATCCCAGCCTCCCAAAGTGCTGGAATTATAGGCATGAGCCACCATGCCTGGTCAATTTCTAATAATTGTAATATAGGATTCACTCATGTATTTTTTTAATGAATGAATATCCAATTTTCATTCATATCAATACATGATACAAAATGTCACGTGTTTTTTTAAAATGAATGAATAGTGAATATCCAATTAGGTATTCTGTTTCATTAGCTGTATTGAAAATAGTGATATAACAGTTTCATTTTAAAAGGTCAACATTTATAATATATGGTAGTTATGTTAGTTGCATGTGGAAATCATATTTGTTGCCCAGGAGTTGGAGGTTGCAGTGAGCTGTGATGGTACACAGGCTGGAGTGCAGTGGTCCTCCTGGGCTCAAGAGATCCTCCTGCCTCAGCTTCCCAAATAGGTGGGATTACAGGTGCCACCATCACACCCAGTTAATTAAAAAAAAAATCTTTTTCTTTAGAGATGGAGTCTCACTATGTTGCACAGTCTAAGATAAAACATTTCAAATATTGATGTCAAAAATGTTGGAAGGGGTATGTAGGTTTTCATAAATTTTCTCGGGAAACCTGTGAGCAAAATGGTCAAAGACCACAGCAATCATCCATCCTCCTCCCAGCTGACAGGAAGATCTTGGGCACAGGAGGGCTCAGGGCTGGGAGGAAGAGGTGGGCTGGGGTGGGAGAGAGTGGAGGTGCTAGGACATCCCCCGGGGCAAGAGAGCTGCCTGGCCGCTTGTCCCCACAAGTGCAGCCCTGACCTGAACAGCAGGAGGGATCCTGGGGCGGGGCGTCCGCCAGCATGCGCTCGTCCCCGGCCTCGTTCTCTATCACCAGCGAGGTCAGCGGAGTCACAATGTGGTGGTCCAGAGACATCTGCAGGATGGATCTTGTAATTTTTCTCTTGGCGGCAGCGGTAGGAGCCAGACTTCTGTATTTAAGAAATAGAGGTGTTATGGAGCATGGCTGCGTTTGAGGGGAGCTCAAGTCAGCTTCCCAACCTGGCACCTTACCACTCTGAGGTCCAACCTGGGGGCGGGGCGTGGCCGCAAAGTAACGGAGAAACAGAACTCACTGTCTTCCAGAAGCTGAGTATTTTATCTAGCTAAGTCCCAAGGCATTATTTATTTATTTATTTATTATTAATATTGTTGAGACAAGGTCTCGCTCTTTTGCCCAGGCTGGAGTGCAGTGGCCCAAACACGGTTTACTGCAGCGTCAACCTCGCGGGTTCAAGCGATCCTACTGCCTGCCTCAGCAGCGCCCCCTTCCCCCCGACCACCCCCGCCCCAAGTACCTGGGACTACAGATGTACGGCACCAAACCCGGCTAATTTTTGTATTTTTTGTAGAGATGGCCTTTCGCCATGTAGCCCAAGCTGGTCTCAAACTCCTGGACTCAAGTGATCCATCTGCCTCAACCTCCCAAAGTGCTGAGATTACAGGCGTGAGCCACACGCCCAGCCCCCAAGGCATTTTTTTAACTTTATATTTTAGAGCAGTTTTAGGTTTGCAGTAAAATGACTCAGAAGGTATCAAGATTTTCTATCTCGACTGCATACACACGGCCTTCCCCGTATCAACATCCATCCCACATCAGAGTGGTGCATTTGTTACAATGGAAAAGGCTGACACATCATTGTCACACAGAGTCCACAGAGTTAACGTGGCTGACTCTTGGTGTTCTACATTCTATGGGTTTGGTTAAATGCGTAATGACAGATGTCCATCATTGGCGTATCATATAGAGCATTTTCACTGCCCTAAAAGTGCTCTGTGCTCCACCCACTCACCTATCTCCTGCCCCCTCAACCTTTGGCAACTGCTGATCGTTTTATAGACTGTTTTAAAATCAATATTTAACTTCTGCAGCAATTTGCTGTATGCCTGTAAATACATCCAATGTGATTCTGTCAGAGAGGCGGCTATTTCTCGTTGACTTCACAGCCGGAGTTCACAGCCTTGAGTATTTCTTCTAATTTCATCGGCATCAGGGATTTTCTCTGTGAGTTCAGTCATACAACTGCATTTCATTTTCCCAGCCCCATTTAGACCCTGTTCCCTCTTCCTGAGAATCTGATCTAATAGGTGGAATGAGGCTTGGGAATGGGAACTTTTATCAAACACCTCCGTGTAATTTTGATGCAGGTGGTCAAAGAGCCATCCATTGCTCTAGGGATATAGTTTTTATGCTGGAGAGTTGAGATGCAGCTCAGCTGAGAAGCCAGAGGGGACATAGATGAGCATGGGGGAGCCCTCCCTTAGGGAACATCACAATCATTAATAATCATTAATTTCTCTTTGGACAAGAAGCTGTTTTCAAGAGTAAATGTAAATACATGCCTGATACATGAAGCAACATGGATGAATCTCACCAACACCACATTGAGTGAAAGAAGCCAGGAACAAAGGAATACGGATTGCATGATTATGTGAAATTCATATCTGATGACCACAGACATTGAAAGAGTAGTTTCCCCTGGAGGAGGGGTACGGGTGTTGAGGAAGGAGAAGGGAACCTGCATCTGGATCTGGGTGATGATTACATGGATGATATCAAAATCCATTGAATGGTGCACTTAAAATTAATTCATCTTACACACTTTACTATATGTATACCTCAATAAAGAAGAAAAAAGAGCAAACTCAGCCTTCTTTAAAGTGTTCAGAACTAGTGGGGGTTAATAATCCAAGCCTGTGCTAATTTGCTCTCTTTCTTGCTTCCAAACTCTTTTTGTGTATGACTTCACCTATTCATGGTGACATTTCAGTTTTGCAGACCTCATGGTGTGGGTACTCTTCTCTTCTTACCGTTCAGCTAGCAGTTGGTTGATGGTTAGATAGGCCCACAGTTTCTTGGTGAAATCGGGATCTGCATGCTTATCTTTTGATAGAAAATCCTGCAAGTCATCCATCTGGGCCAGGGTCTCCAAGACTAACTCCGTGTTAGCCTAGATGATGGCAGTGTCAGTTGAGAGACACCGGGGAACAGAATTATAGTTAATCAATTCACATTTTTAGTACCTGCTACAAATGCATGGGGGAAAAAAAGAAATGGAAGGCAAAGGCTACTGAGGAAGCAAATGCATTCCTGTGCTTGGGATTGGGCTTGGGTGGAAAGGTAAGGATGTATGGAACGGCTAGGAAGATGGCAGAGATATTCTCCTGCCTTCTCCATCACTGATTGCTTCTGCTCTACACGTATGATTCTGGGTAGGCAGAACTGACATTCAAGAGGGACTGTATCTAGGGGGCCCATTAGTAATAAGCCGATAAGAGGAAGTACCGAAGTCGCAGTGATAATGCTCTGTATTTGGTCCAATTTAGCAGGGTCAAATTTTCCTGCCACTACAATCTCTGAACCTCCAAAGTAGTTATGGAAACTGTTTTGAGTGACGTCCGTGACTGCTGTCTGGGGATAGTTGAACTGAACGTTCCGGAGCAATGGAGTGGAGACCTGGTTGTAGAATTTCTGCAATTCACAAAGACATAGAGAGAGATGAGAGAGAGAGAGAGAGAGAGAAATTATGTTTATACTGCTTTGTAGATCTAAAGCATTTTATATTTTATTTATTTATTTATTTGTTTGTTTTGTTTTATTTTGTTTTTTTGAAACAATGTCTCCCTCTGTTGCCCAGTCGGGAGTGCAGTGGTGTGATCTTGGCTCACTGCAACCTCCACCTCCCAGATTCAAAGCAATTCTCTCACCTCAGCCCCTGGAGTAGTTGGGATTACAGGTGCCCGCCACCAAACCTGGCTAATTTTTGTGTTTTTATTAGAGATGGAGTTTCACCATGTTGGCCAGGCTGGTCTTGAACTACTAGCCTTGTGATCTGCCCACCTCGGCCTCCCAAAGTGCTGGGATTACAGAGATTACACACCTAGCTGATCTAAAACATTTTACTCTGAGATTCTTTAAAGGATCAGCAGATACCTCTTAATTTATTCACACAGGAGGACGTCTGGGGCAAGAGAAAATGCTCATAATTATCAGATTAAAAACGGAGAGGAAACAAAATGGAGAGAAAACTTGTTGAGAACGTTACCTTTGATTTAAGAGCCCGGCATTTTTTTCCCTTTCTGTTATGGTCAGCTTGAAAAAGTCATGGACAAACTTATAATAAAAGTGAGATGGAGGTTGGGTGCAGTGACTCACACCTATAATCCTAGCACTTTGGGAGGCCGAGGCAGGTGGATCACCTGAGGTCAGGAATTTGAGACTGGCCTGGCCAACATGGTGAAACCCCCTCTCTTCTAAAAATACAAAAATTAGCCAGGCATGGTGGCGTGTGCTTATAGTCCCAGCTACTCAGGAGGCGGAGGCACGAGTATTGCTTGAACCTGAGAGGCAGAGGTTGCAGTCAGTCAAGATCGCACCACTGCACTCCAGTCTGGGTGACAAAGCAAGACTCTGTCTCAAATAATAATAATAATTAATTTTTAAAAAAAGTCAGCTGGGTTACTATTCCCCAAATTAGAATCTTATCTCTTATTTGTTCCTGGATTTAAATATGATGCCTGGTACTGACAAAGGGTGGGGAAAGATGTGTTCTTCTTTTCTTAGATCATTTTCTCATCTATTTAGTCAAAACAAACAAGTAGTTTGTATCTTTTAAATATATATACTTTAATTTAAAAATGTCTTATTTTTTGAACGGATAGATCTCACTATGTTGCCCAGGCTAGTCTTGAACTCCTGGGCTCAAGTGATCCTCCCACCTTGGCCTCCGAAGTGCTGGGATTACAGGCATGAGCCACTGCATTCAACCTATATCTTAATAGTTAAGAAAATTTACATTGTGAAAAATTGATACCAAGATGCCAATGCACTTTAAAGGGAAAACTGTTGGCCATGATGATAAGAAGACCAATTGCTAGTGGGGCGGGAGAGCTACAGGGAGCTTTGATGATGCTCAGAAGACCTTTTTGTTCAGAGGGTAGGAAAGCCGTTCCCATCACCCGTCTGCCTCACACCTCACTGTTACTGCAGAAAAATGAAGGTGGAGGGAAACATGTGAGAAAGGAACTGAGCACTTCCCTGATCCCCGCAACCAAATATGGCTGAGATCATGACCGTTTTGAGTTAAACTCAGTTATGTCTCATGTATGCAACAGACATGGATAGTTAAATGATTTCCAGTGAAGAATAAAAAAAAAAAAGAACAGAAGAAAATGTTACCCTAAGCTGGGAAGATGTGTCCTGGTTTCCATAAATCCTTTGAGCAATTCCACGGTTTTCATTGGATAGTCTCTTCAAAAAATCATAGTCCACGTCAAATCCCATGCCCAAACTGAATAAGGAGATATTGTCTTGGATGTTCTCCTTCACGTTTTTCTGAATTTTTGACAGTTTTAGTTCACCTAAAGTTGGTGACGACAGAAAGGAAAGGAATGAAGAAGTAATGTTATAAAGTTTTTGGAAACTCTAGGGAGGGCAGTTTAGTAAAATTTGCCCAGATTAAAACTGCATTTGCCCTTTGACCCAGTAACACAATTTCTAGGAGTTTTTCTTAGAAATGCACTCATACATGTTGAAATGAAGTGTGGGTCATTATTTGGGAATAGCAACATTTTGGAAACAACATAAATATACACCAATGAAGGCACTTGGTTAGATGATGGTACATTCAAACTGTGAGATACTATGCAGTTATTAAACAGGACACAGCAAGTCTTTATGTATGTAGACCAGACAATTTCAGGGACATGTTTAGAGGAGAAAAAAAACAAAGTAGCTATCAGAGTACATAGGATGCATTTGCATGCATGCATGTATAAATGTATGCATGCATATGTATGCATATACACACGCATGTCTTCAAACATGTATATATAGTATACAGGCATGCATGAACTATCTATGGAAAGATACATAAGAAATTGACAACCAGTGACTGATTCCAGGGACAGGAACTGGATGGTTGAGAAACGAGTGAAAAACCATAATTAAACCAAATTATGGTTTATTTTATTTTTATTTTTTTGAGACAGAGTGTCACTCTGTTGCCCAGGCTGGAGTGCAGTGGTGCGATCTTGGCTCGCAGCAACCTCCGCCTCTTGGGTTCAAGTGGTTCTCCTGTCTCAGCCTCCCAAGTAGCTGGCATTACAGGCGCATGCCACCATGTCCAGCTAATTTTGAATTTTTAGTAGAGATAGGTTTTCGCCATGTTGGCCATGCTGTCCTTGAACTCCTGACCTCAGGTGATCCACCCACCTCGGCCTCCCAAAGTGCTGGGATTACAGGTATGAGCCATTATGCCTGGCCAGTTTAATATTTTAAAGTATATTTCCTTTTCTACCTTATGATTTTATTTAAAACTTGAATTTTAAAAGTAATCTGATCTGAGGGAAAAAAACACTGGCTCTACAACAAATACATAACAATGGCTCATTCTAGTCTGGCTGTTAATAAGATGGTTGCTCTCTGGCTTTCTAAAGCTCTGGCTGCCGTTGTTACCGCCTCGTGAATTTTCATTCTGTTAGCTGTGTCAGGAGGTATCAGACCCAGTCCTGGTCTGTATGACAGCATACTCAGGCAACACAACCTGGCATTCACTATTACTTACAGTGGCCAGAAGAAAGACACCAGTAAAACGAAGATAGCTGGGCACAGTGGCTCACACCTGTAATCCCAACACTTTGGGAGGCTGAGGTGGGAGGACTGCTTGAGCCCAGGGGTCCAAGATCATCAAGATCAGCCTGAGCAACATAGTGAGAATCCATCTCTCAAAAAAAAAAAAAAAAAAAAAAAAGAAAGAAATAAAGAAAGAAGGAAGGAAGGAAAGAAAGAAAAGAAATTAGCTGAGTGTGGTGGTGCACACCTGTAGTCCCAGCCACTCAGGAGGCTGAAGCAGGAGGATCACTTGAGCATGGGAGGTTGAGGCTGCAGTGAGCTATGTGTACCTCACTGCACTCCAGCCTGGGTGACAGAGCAAGACCCTGTCTCAAAAAATAAAACACATAAAATAAAATAGTGTAACAAAAATAAAAGTAAATAACAGAAGTAGGGAGATGTTGATGCCATTTTGTAGACAGAAAAATGTTTAACTTAAAGTTTGTGTCAGAGAGCAGTCATTTCTCCAGCTGCAACTGGGAGAAGTGTAAACAATAGGGACCGTGCCACTGTGGCCTCCAGATGTACTGCTGGGAGATCTGGGATCAATACTTATCATTCACCACCCCACACACCATCTTGACATTGCTTAAGTTGAGGAAATAAATGCATTTCCCTAGACTGCATCAGCAATCCTAACCACATACTATTAAAATTCATACTCAAATTTCCGCATATTGTGGAGGTGGGACTGAGGCATCCAAAAGCACCCTTGCTGAAAGTGTCTGAGCAGTAGCTAAAGGGGTGAGGGCTGCAAAATCAGAAGACCTCTGTTTGGAAGCATGGGTTTAAAATGTTCTAGAAACCTCAGGCAAATGGCATTAGAGTCCCCCTTTTAGGCAAACCATCATTCTAAGGAACAAGAGTGAAAGTGTTTGTCGTGAGAAAGTTGAAGTGACACTTGCCCACTGTTGGATCTCCATCAGAAACCAGGATGATCAGCGAGACAGAGTTGGGGTCCAGCAGTCCCAAGTTATTGGCCTCATTCAAAATGAAGATGGCCCGCAGGAGTGCTTCGTTGATGTTTGTGCCTGTTGAAGTAGTATAATGAAATGTTGGGTATGCATTCTCGCCACACAGAAAATCCCATCCTAGATTCAGACTCGCATGTCTGTTGATCACTTACACATCGTTTATTCAATGCCAAAATCATTTGCTTTCTTTCTGAGTGACACAAGCTGTGCTCAGGCTGGTGGTACCCCAGTGCAGTGAAAGATTCACTTTGAAGTAAACTATCCCCTTAGACATGAATTCGCCCTTTCAAAGCACAGACTGTTAGTTTGTTAAACACCAGATTAAAGTATCCAAATTAGCATTGCCAAGATACTCTGAAGACAGTGATATTTCATGGTTTATGTAAGCAATAAAGAAGGCCAGTGTCACTGAACCTTTTTCTGAGATAGATTAGAACGGTTCAAAGTTTGCGTGGACTGGATTACAAATTCTATTTTCACTACAAACTTAGCACTCATCCATTACCAATAAATGTAATATTTAAGGCAGGCCCTTGAAGACTGGGCAAAGACTACTGTGTTGGGAATAATGCTTCTTAAATGAATCATTTGAACCCAAAGGAAGTGTCTTTCTGGGCTTTAGCCCAACGCACTCACCTCCACTGGGCTGGATTTTCTCGATATACCTCTTGGCATCTGCAACCTGTGTTTTAGTAGCTGAAATTAAATCATTTCTCCAAGTTCGAACGTTGTGGTTGAAATCAATCACAGAGAAATGGTCTTCCGCTCTGAGGTCATCCAATATGGTCTTCATTGCTTCCACAGTCTATTTCAATAGAGAATAAAGAGAATAAAGACAGGTCCCATTACAGAAAATCTGAGCCTCAGAGAAACTAGGAAGACCAACCATTGATCCTGGTCATCTTTCAAGTTCGACTCAAACTAAACTTCTTCCAGAAAACCTCTTGAGCCCACCTCAGTCAGTGCAGACCTACCCCTTATTTATTCTGAGCATGTATTGTTGGCTTTTTGATACTTTTACTATCTTATTTTGCTATGTACAACCAGTTTGATTAGTCTTTAAGTTAAGGATCATACACTTTGAGTGCCACCTTTTTGATGCCTGAAAATAAATTTCTCAAGTCCATCTACTCACCCAGTCTCTTAAACTATTTCCTCATCTTTCTCTTTAAACCACCACCATCACCCTCTTTCTTTAGCTTAGGTGTGATGACTTTGATTCCAGCCCAATTCAGAAATTGAAGCAGACAGAAGAACATTCCCACAGACTCCCACTACCATAAAATCCCAACTAGCAATATTTGTACCCATACGTTTTTCTTTCCTACCTGGTAATAAAGAACAGTGAGCAGTATTTCTACCTAATGCAAACCCATCTACTCATAAACTAGATTTGATTCCCTCTCTTTGACTGAAGAACATGGCTCTAGCCATTGTCCTTTGCCATTTCAGTTCCCCTATTCTATTGGTTCATTTCCATCAACATAAAAACATGTTATTTTTCAGCCTTTTACAAACCTCATGTGTATCCACTTACTTCATTTCTCAGCTTTCTTCTGCAATAAAGTTTCTTGACAGAATTGTCTAAACACACTGTCTCCAAGTCTTCTCTTCCTATTCTCTCATAAGCCTATTCATTTCGGGTTTTCATCCCCGTCACTCTACTGAAACTGCCCTTGTCAAGGTCACCAGTGACGCTGATGTCGATAAATCCAATGGTCCATCTTCATTTCTCATGCAACTCAAGCTGTCACCAGCAAACGTTCCCAGCTCCCTCCTGAACACAAATTCCTCATTTGTCTTCCAGGGGCTCATTCTCTCTTGATTTTTCTCCCCCACTTATTTTTTTTTTATTTGTTTCTATCACCAGTTATCCTCTTCTTCCCAATGTCCCAATATGAAAATGCTCTGCTGTTTGATCTTAGCTCCCTTTTCCACCTACTCATTGGCATTCTCATCTAGTTCCAATGCTGCCAATACCTTCTATATGCTGGTGGGTCCTAACTGTGAGTCTCCACGTCTTGCTTTTGAACAGCAGGCTTGCATGGCCAACGTGGATATTTAATAGACATCTCAGACATAGTGACATTCCCTGCCATGTCTGTCTGATTCCATCTTAGTCTTTTCCAACTCATGGATGGCCACTCCATCCTTCTAGTCGCTCAGGCTAAAGTCCTGGGGTATCTGTCAGTTCTATTTTCTTCCCTTGCCTCACAGCTAACCCTTCAGGATATACTGTTTATCCTACCTTCAAAACAGTTTGTGGGGGCCAGTTCTGATAATGACTGCACAGGCATTCCATGAGCCACCATGCCTCTTGTTTCTCAGATCTCATCTCCCACTGCCCTTCTCCACTGCCACCTCTCTCTGTTCTTTGCACATTTTTGACTTAGAACCGTTTCACGGGCTGTTCATTGCACTGGCATTCCCTTAGGTATCTGCACAACATTCTCTTCACCTTCTAGGGATCTCCTCAGGGGTCTTCTCAAGGAAACCCCATATTTAAATGATAAGCCTATTCAAAATTCCATCCCCCTCCAATTGCCACTCTTGATTTCTAACATACTCTTCTTTTATTTTTTAAAAAAGCTTTTATCATAAAGCTGCCATTGAATGTACTTGTACATTTGTACTTGTATGTGTATGGTTTATTCTCTGTCCCCTCTCCCCCACGTAAGTTTCATAAACACCCTGAGGGTAGGCATGAGTTTTTTTGTGTGGTTTCTGTTTTTACGTGTTGGATCTGTTTTGCTCACGGATGAACTAAGTGCATGACACATAGTAGGTGTTTTGTAAATATTTGTTGAATGAATGAATGACAGAAGGAAGGAAGCAGTGAATAACCTGTTGTACTACGGCAGTGGTTCTCAACCGGGGCAATTACTTCCCCCAATGGACCCTTGGCAATGTCTGAAATCATGTTTGATTGTTAGGATGCAGGGGAGGTTGTGCTACCGAAATTTAGCGAATAGACCACAGACCATGCTGCTAAGTACCCTGCAATGCACCAGACAGCCCTCCCACAACAAGGAATGACCCTTTCCAAAATATCAATAGGGCCACTGCTGAGGAACCCTGCCTGGGAGTCTACAGACCCAGGCGGGCAAGGTCTGCGAAAGACAAGGGCTTCTTTTAGGTCGCTTACAGGTCTTAGGGTAGTAGTGGACTCTTGAGTGGTCAAAAATAGTTGCTGAATGAATGGTTAGATGGTTGTTCAACTTGGTTGAATGGATGGAGAGACTGATGGGTAAATTAAGGCATTTCCTTGTTTGGTCTTTAGAATTGCATCTATACATCTTACTTATCACTGAATAAGCCTATACTGAGCTCCGAGCTGAAAACATGAGACAGGATAGCTGCCCTCAAGGAATTACAATATAATTAGAAATAATATGCATATATAGATTTAATAGTTATATGTGGGCAATGACAAAATATTAAAATAAAATATGTAGAAGAGCAAAGAGAATGTGACTGTCATTGTAAGAAGAGGTTATACAGAAATTACATTTTTCAAGGAGGGGAGTTTTGAAACAATTTTTCAAGGAAATGTTGGATAGAGAGTGGAAAAGAGGAAGACAGGGAAGAGGAAACAGGAAAGAGGGGAAGAGAAGGAAGGGAATTTTACACTGGAGGAATGATTAGAAGATGGAGGAGTATGTCCTGTGAAACACAATAATCGCAAAATTTTGGGAGAGGTTTACACCCACAGTCAGTAACCAGAGTTCCTGAGCGTTAGCCCTAAGTAGGGAGGAGGGATAGAATGATTGCTTTTTTTTTTTTTTTTTGAGGTGGAGTTTCACTCTGTTGCCCAGGCTAGAGTGTAGTAGGACAATCTCGGCTCACTGCAACCACCGCCTCTGGAGTTCAAGTGATTCTCCTGCCTCCGCCTCCCAAGTAGCTAGGATTATACGTGCATGCCGCCCTGCTAATTTTTGTATTTTTAGTAGAGACAGGGTTTCACCATGTTGGCCAGGCTGGTCTCAAACTCCTGACCTCAAGTGATCTGCTCGCCTCCGCCTCCCAAATTGCTGGGATTACAAGTGTGAGCCACCTCACCCAGCAGAATGATTGTGCATTTTTAGGAGCGGATCAAAGAATATAGGGATTCCCTCCCCACACTGCAAACAAGGGGACACTTACTTGTTTCATTTTAACTCCCCACATCGAGCCACTCACATCGATGACAAAGAGGATGTTTTTGGGAATTGGGTCCAGGTTGTCAGGAGCAAAGAAGTGGACAAAATATCCATTAAACACCTGAAAAATAGAATGTATTTGTGAGTCAAATAATGATTCAAGTTTAGAAGGTTGGGAGATCGGGACCTGGGGACTCAGAGAGGAGAGGTGGGCTACAGTGAGGAGGAGGTGGAGCTTGATGTGTATTCGCCTCCATATTTTCCTGCCTGTTCCCCAACATCCTCTGCTGTGAGGGTCCATGCCTGCCTAGCAGAGCATTCCGCCACACTACATACCATGCCAGGCCACTCCACTCCACTCCACACCAAGCCACTCCACTCCGCTGTGCTCCACTCCATGCCATGCCACTCCACTCCATGACACACCATTCCACACCACTTCACTCCATGCCATGCCACACTGCTCTGCTCCATGCCACTCCACACCACTCCACTCTATGCCATGCCACTCTACTCCACTCCACACCATGCCATGCCACTCCATTCTACTCTGCTCCACTCTATATCACACCACACCACTCCACTCTGCTCTGCTCCACTCCACGCCATGCCACTCCACTCCATGCCCCACAGCTCCATGCCACTTCACTCCTTGCCATGCCACTCTGCTCTGCTCCACACTGCTCCACTCCACTCCATGCCACTTCACTCCACACCACTCCACTCCACTCCACGCCATGTCATGCCACTCCACGTCACCCAGTCTTTACAGAGAGCCCCTGTTCCAGGCTCCCTGTTAGCCAGTGGTGAACCAGGCAGAGCCCCCGCCCTCAGGAGGCCCAAGGAGGATAAGGGTAAGTGGAGGCGATGTGCAGCGCAGAGTGTTGGTCTCCATGATTAGGAAGTAAAAGGCTCAGCAAGAGCCAGCTGTGCATATTACGCACACAGGGGACACTTCTCTAAGAAACAGAGTCTCTACTGCAGCCTGAGGACGAGCTCAGGCTTAGCCATCCTCTTGAGACGCTGGGCCAGGTTGAGGGGGTGGGGAATGGGAAAGAGAGTTCCAGACAGTACAGCTCCAGAGATGAGAGAACATGGCATACTTGGGGCTTCATACATGGTTCAGCAAGATGGGGAGGTAGAATCCAATAATTCAGGGAACTAGGTGGAAAATCAGCAGGACAGATCACGAAGGACATGTATGGGCCACTTTAGAAAATTTGGATTTTTCTGGAAGTTAATGAAAGGCTATCCCAGCTGGACTTCTGACCACTCTGTGTCTTTTGCTGCAGGCTTGACAACTGGCTCACCTAATTCTCTTTCCACTGCTCTTTGGCCACCTCTCTCCAGGACACCAGTGTCCAGGTGCAGGTATGTGCTCCACTCGCTGACCCTAGAGAGACTCTTGGGGTTTGGGGTATGTTCTAAGGGTCCTTACCTTAGTACAAGGAAAGGGAGACACACATCTAAGGCATGACCAAAGGGGAAAGGAAACTTTTCCAGAAACCTCACAATAAACCTTGACCCTGAAATTTACCCTGGCTCTGTATCTTTCTGGGCTGTGGATGTGCCTTCTTCCTCACCCCGTAATCTCCATGCTTTCTTCGATTGTCTACTTGCAAAGGGCCTTGGGAGCCTATTTAAAATTGCTGTTCTGTAATTTTCCATTGCTCTTCATGTGAGGCCCAGGAATCCCCTCCCGGGACAAGAGCATGAGACCTGATGATGTTTTACTCAGTTTTCAAGACACAAAAGATAATGCTTAGTGGTCTATTTAAAGGGTGTGATTCTAGTCCCTTCTCTGCAGCTAGAAACACTTGCCCTGTCAGCTGGAAACCACCAACACGCCTGGGAGTTTTTTCAAAAAGGAGCAGCTCTTTAGCATGAGCTTGAACCGGAGACAGTCTGCACTCACCTCCAGTTCACCAGCCTTCTCTTCTCTCTTCACGTCATACAGCACCACCAGTTCCCCGTCTACCGCAGTCTCCCGGCAGCTGGGGCATATTCTCTGCTGTGCTACTGTAGGCTTGAAGGAGACGTGCGCCTGGAAAGAACAGTGATGTCATAGCCTCTGCCTCTAGCCCCTTCCCAGTGAGAGTTTGGCACGGCCCCTTCTTAAGGACACAGGGGAGAGGAGCAGCCCAGGGGACATTCTGCATCCCGGCCACATCAGTGGGCCCATTACCGATGGGAAGGACAAGCCAGGGCTTTTGCAGGGAGCATCTCCAGCCTGCCGTGCTGGTTGCAAGGTTTCAGGCCTTTTTAGAAGAAAGCCAATGAATTTCCTACATCCCCGATAGAAGGGCCAACTGCCCACTTTGGAAAGAGTTTGTGAACTGTTCTAATGTTCTTGGAGGAGTTTGTCCTCACAGGAGTCATAATTTGTTTCATTGGCCACTGAGGCAGAGAGAGCTGAACATTTCTTGCTAGGGTTAATGAATGAAAATCCACCATATAGGATGTGAAAGCTGTCCTTTAGCTACTGCTCAAGTAGGTGACTTAGGGGAAATGAGGCTCAAAAAGGGACAATCTCTGGTCAAAATGGAAGGAAATCCTTGGGAGTGTTCTGTGTATCCTGGGAAGACCCTAAACTCTGCTGGGGGATCACCATTTCTGCAGACAGTGCCCTCAACTCAATACCAGCCTGCGTTTCTATTCTCCAGAACACAGGAGGAGAACAGGACCCACGAGCCAGGGGCCCCATGGATCCCTGGCAATGCGCAGGGTTAGGGTACCTTCTGTTGTCCTTTGGAAATGACTGGAACACCATCAAAATGGCCTTCAAATGTGTCAGCAACATGAAGAAATCTCATCCCCTGAGGTTCCGCAACCCACACGTCTACCTAGAGATGCGAGAGAAAATTACCCAAAGTATTAAAAGTCTTTAAAGTCTTTTCAAACAAGAAGCAAAATTACAGATGAGTCCTCTGATGCTTTTCTCCTCTGCAGGCTTTCCCAGCACAGCTCCATGATCTCTCCTGCAGGATCTGGAAGTTCCCTGGGATGGCATTCATCTCATCATGGAGGCTTAACTCCCTTCCTTCTGTCAACTCAGAACTCCCATTCTACTGCCTGGCTCCCCCAGGAGTCAATTCCCCCTCTTCATTCTATTCTAGTCTTTTTATTTATAAGAGCATTTGCATTGTTAGGGGACAAAAAAAGAAGAAAAGTCATTATTAAATAGTACTGCATTTACTCTGTAGACCTGTCAAAAATAGACCATTTTCCCCAAATCTTGGGTCCTTTTATTTCTTCTCTGTCTTCTTGCTTTGAACAGAGCTCATCTGGGGAAATCTCCTTTGGTGATCCTTGACCAAATCAAAGTCAGAGCTGCCATTTTTTTCTTTTTTAAATTTAATTATATGATTTGTTTATATTTTCATGAATTTATTTGGAAAAATTTGTATAAATTTAAGGAGTACAAATGCAGTTTGGTTACATGACTATATTGCACAGGGGTGAAGTCTAGGCTTTTAGTGAAACCACCACCCAAGTAATGTACCTTGCACCCATTAACTAATTTCTCATCCTTCACCCTATTCCCACCCTCCCACACTTCCAAATCTCCCCACTCCCACCACCCCACACTTCCGAGCCTCTAACGCCATCATTCCACACCCTATATCCCAGTGTACACATTATTTAGTTACCTCTTACAAGTGAGAACCCATGGTATTTGACTTTATGTTTCTGAGTTACTTAGCTGCTACTTTTTCTTTTTTTTGGGACAGGGTCTCATTTTGTCACCCAGCCTGGAGTGCAGTGGCGTGATCACAGCTAACTGTAGCCTCGACTGTTTTGGCTCAAACTATCCTCTTGCCTCGGCCTCCCAAGTAGGTGGGACTACAGGGGTGTACCACCATGCCTGGCTAATTTATTTATTCATTTTTTTCAGGAGAGATGAGGTCTCGCTGTGTCGCCCAGGCTGTCACTCAGGTTTTATTACTATTGTTATTATCGACAATCTCCATGATTGTCTCATTCTAGGCTTAGATGCTAATCACATCTAACCATTGTTTCACATTATTTACCATGGGATTCACAGCACTGAGCAAGAGAATGTGGGTGACTGACACTCATCCATCATCACTACTGGAAAAACACCTAGCATCACACACTTAGCTGTACAGAGCATCTTGGCCAAGTCATGTGCCCTGGCATGGGGCCGCATTTGCCTGGAGGAAGGGCATCTTTTCTCAATTCCCGCAAAAGCATGGTATGTGCTAGGAGTGACCCAGAAAAGAACTCAACAGCATAGATTCTGGCAGTGAAGTGATGCCAAACAGCAGGCATTATTAATCAGCTGCGCAGCTTTCCAAATGGGAATTACAGTTTCATCATGATTAATTCATTCCCTTTCATCTCCTGTGTCTCCAGGCGATTCACAACCTGTATGCATGCTGGCCCGTGTACTCGCCTAGGTTTTCTCTTGCCTAGCTCTGCCTCTTACACTAAATGCTCATATGATGTCACAAAGATTTGAGCAAAGAAAAGAGCAGTTTAGTCTTTACAGCAAGAGATGAAGAGGACAGCAGAGGTGAGTTCAGATGGATAGCAGTGCAGTGGGTACCCGAGGCACCGCTCCCCTGCGGTGATGATGGCTGGGGTGGCGGGGGGACAACCCACTTAAGCTTCATCGAGCGCCTGTCATTGCCACATGTTACAGGAACAGGAAACCCAATACTGCATGTTATCACTTCTAAGTGCAAGCTGAACATTGAGTACACATGGACACAAAGAAGGGAACAATTGACACCAGGGCCTTCTTGAGGGTGAGGGAGGGAGGAGAGTAAGGATCGGAAAACTACCTCTCAGGTACTATGCTCATTACCTGGGTGGTGAAATAATCTGTACACCAAACCCTTGTGAGGTGGAGTTGACCTATATAACAAACATGCCCCTGAACTTAAAATAAAAGTTAAAAAAAAGAACTGAGAAACAAAAGTCTGTTACAGTATTCTTTTTTTTTTTGAGACAGAGTCTTGCTCTGCCACCCAGGCTGGAGTGCAGTGGCGTGATCTCGGTTCACTGCAACCTCCACCTCCCAGGTTCAAGCAATTCTCCTGCCTCAGCCCCTGGAGTAGCTGGGATTACAGGCACCCACCACGAAGCCCGGCTAATTTTTATATTTTTAGTAGAGATGGTGTTTCACCATGTTGGCCAGGACAGTCTCGATCTCCTGACCCTGTGATCTGCCCGCCTCAGCCTCCCAAGGTGTTGGGATTACAGGCATGAGCCACTGCACCCAGCTACAGTACTCTTTTCACAGATGAGGCAGCAGAGACTCAGGATAACTTGTTCTTGGAGATTAGTGTCTTGGGTTGAATGGTGTTCTTCCCCTAAAGATATGTCCAACCCCTGGAACCTGTGAACGTGAATGAAGAGTCCTTGCAGATGCAGTTAAGGATCTTGAATTGAGATCATCCTGCACTACCTGGTGGACCCCAAATCTAAAAGTGTTCTTGTGAGAGAAAGGCAGAGGGGCATTTGAGATGCTCAGAGGAGGAGAGGATGGGACCACAGAAGAAGAGATTGGAGTGATCTGACAGGGCCACAAGCCAAGGAATGTCGGCAGCTGCCAGACAGCAGGAAAAGCAAGGAACAGGCTCTCCCCTGGAGCTTCCATAGAGAGAGAGAGTGCAGCTCTATAGACACCTTGACTTCAGACTTCTGTGGGAGAATCAATTTCTGTTGTGTTAAGCTGTGCCATTTGCTGTAACTTGTTATAACAGACCTTGGAAGCCACCATAATATGGCTGCTAAGGAGATTGAGAGCTGTAAGGAAGTGAAGTGGCTGACTCGAAACCCACTATCTTTTCAACACATCCCACTGTCTTGCAGAGTTGAGTGGCATCCAACACCACAAGTGGTGGTGACAAGCAGAACATACAAATCAGGGTCAGGGACTATAAAAGGACAGTGTCACTGCCCACCCTACAGATCCATGCTTACTTCCAAGTGTTTGGCCAGCCGACCAGGCTGCAGATAGATCCTGTGTTCATAGGAGCCCAGCTTCCTCCACTTCGCCTCCTGGTAGTGAAGCTCGAACTCCACCTTTGCTCCTGGGAGGACATTGACTTCTGTTCTGAAGTTTTCCATGTCAAGAGCCCTGCTCCTAAAGGTGAAGGCCCCCAACAAAAGTCAATAGATACATGATTGAGTGGCAAGACCCAGAATGTAGGCAGAGGGTGTGTAGACTTTCCTGGACGATCTGACCTGCTCAGTTGTTCATGAAAGTGAACAGCAGGCACACTAGACATAAGTGCAGCTTCTAGATCAGTTGAATCCCAGCAAGAGCTTCAGTCTCTTCTCCTGCCTGATCTCCTGCTCCCAGAGCTTCTTACTGACTTGAGTGTTGTCTGCAAAAAGCTTCCAGGGATTGGCCCCTATCCTGGGCCAGGAACTTGACATCTATTATCACTGATAACAGCACCTCTGCCAGATGGAGATTATTACCCTGACTTTTCTGATGATAAAACATTAGGCTTGTAGAGAGGATTGGTAACCTGCTTAAGACCCTATATCCAGTCCACTGTGGGACCAGGACTCAAACCCAAGGTCGGAGGGTTCAAAGATAGCACACTCTTCCTATACTGCATTTGAGGCTCACTGGAGGAGTTCTTGATATTTTTGAAGGTCTTCAAAAAGAAAAACTTTATTATTGCATCAAATTGAGTGTGTTTCTCTGTCTCTCTTTTTTAATCTGGAGTCTCACTCTGCTGCTAGGCTAGAATGCAGTGGCATGATCTTGGCTCACTGTAACATCTGCCTCCAGGGTTCAAGCAACTCTCCTACCTCAGCCTCCTTAGTAACTGGGATTACAGGCTTTCGCCACCATGCCAGGCTAATTTTCATATTTTTAGTTGAGTCGGGGTTTCACCATGTTGGCCAGGCTGGTCTCGAACTTCTGACCTCAGATGATCCACCCACCTTGGCCTCTTAAAGTGTTGGGATTACAGGCGTGACCCAATGTGCCCGGCCTGAGTATGGTTTTCTATCATAAGGCCTTATTTTAGTCACATACATATTGAGTTCAATGTGATCATTGATTTTGAGGTGTTTGTGGTTTCCAAAAGAAAACAGCAGAATTATCAAATGAGGGTGATTCCAGTGTTAGGATAAACAAGGAATGATTTTTTAAAGTGAAATAAGTAAATAGGCTGGGCACGGTGGCTCATGCCTGTAATCCCAACACTTTGAGAGTCTGAGGCAGGTGGATCACCTGGGGTCAGGAGTTTGAGACCAGCCTGACCAACATGGAGAAACCCCTCCTCTACTAAAATACAAAATTAGCCAGATGTGGTGGCACATGTGTATAATCCCAGCTATTCAGGAGGTTAAGGCAGGAGAATCCCTTGAACCTAGGAGGCAGAGGTTGTGGTGAGCCAAGATCGCGCCATTGCACTCCAGCCTGGGCAACAAGAGTGAAACTCCATCTCAAAAAAACAACAAAAAAAACCCAAAACAAAAACCTATCACAGCCCAGCATGGTGGCTTAAACTTGTAATCCTAGCACTTTGAGAGGCCGATGTGGGAGGATCGCTTGAAGACAGCCTAGACAACGAAGCAGGTCCTTATCTCTACAAAAACTAAAAAAAATTAGCCAGGCATGGTGGTGCACCCTAAGTCACAGCTACTTGGGAGGCTGAGGCATTCCCACTTGAGGCCAGGAGTTCAAGGTCGTAGTGAGCCAGGATCACACCACTGCATTCTGGCCTGGGCAAAAAAGTAAGACCCCATCTCAAAACAAAAAAAAAAAAAGGCAGAATAAGTCATTAAGGCAAATTTCAAACTTTCCTTCTCTTCACTCTTTAGAAAAATCAGTGTTTATTTACAGAACATCCATCTACCTGCATGATAAGTGATGTAAGCACAACCAACGTGCAATCACCCAAAACCCATTGATTGAAGAGGGACCTTTAGGCAAATAGAAACTGCACTGCCTAATTCTACCATCTGACCCATGAGTTTGCCATTGGCTCAGGTGCTGTGCCTTTCTGGAGGCTGGTTTGCTGCTGCGGGAGGAAACAGGAAAGGAAGCTGCCACGGAGATTCAAGGGCAAGCCCTGCCCACCCAGGCCTTACCTCACCAAGCCAGCTGTCTTGCCTTTTGCTCTGGCCTGTGCGTACAGAGCTCGGCCCACAGTTTTCTCCCTAATAGAACTCCTAAATGTTGTGCCATCCACAGTCCTAGAAAATGACAGAAGGCAACCAGTTGGTCAGAATAGTAATCTTTTTTTTTTTTTTTTTTTCTCAAGGCAGAATGTTGTTCTGTGCCCAGGCTAGAGTGCAGTGGTACGATCTTGGCTCACTGCAACCTCTGCCTCCTGGGTTCAAGTGATTCTCCTGCCTCAGCCTCCTGAGTAGCTGGGATTACAGGCACACACCACCATGCCCAGCTAATTTTTTATATTTTTTAGTAGCGACGGGATTTCACCATGTTGACCAGGCTGGTCTCAAACTGCTGACCTGGTGATCCGCCTGCCTTGGCCTCCCAAAGTGTTGGGATTAGAGGTGTGAGCCACCACACCAGGCCCAGAATAGTGATTATCAAAACAAACAAGAGCAAGCAAACAACCCAACAAGGCTGATTTAATGAATGAGGGCAATGATCATTTCGTGCCTATAAGAAATAAGAAGGGAGGCATTTGACTCAGCCATAGACAGGACTTCCTTTACTGGACAGTGTGGCTTGAGAGGGGTTAGGTAGGCTTCCATCCTAAACCTTTCCCTCGTGTGTCGTTGTTTGTCTTTAATTTTTCCTCATTTTTGAATTTCATCTTTTAGATTAAGCATGGTTCTCTTTGGGTAACCCCTTCGAATGACAAATGTGACTAGGAGAGGTGACTGATAAATTCCGAGTTATCTCATTACTTTTGGTTCATCAGGTCATTTTGCAAGTTAAGAATTTGGCATAGCTGGCTGGGTGCAGTGGCTCACGCCTGTAATCCCAGCACTTTGGGAGGCTGAAGTGGGCAGATCATGAGGTCAGGAGTTCAAGACCAGCCTGGTCAATATGGTGAAACCCTGTTTCTGCTGAAAATACAAAAAAAAAAAAAAAAAAAATTAGCTGGGCATGGTGACGCACACCTGTGGTCCCAGCTACTCAGGAGACTGAGGCAGAAGAATCGCTTGAACCCAGGAGGTGGAGGTTGCAGTGAGCCAAGATCGTGCCACTGCACTCCAGCCTGGTGAAAGAGCAAGACTCCATCTCAAAGAAAAAAAAAGAAAAAGAAAAAGAATTTGGCATAATAGCTGTGGGGTATGCAATGGATTGAATGTTCATGTTCCCCCAAATGTGTATGTTGAACCTTACTTCCTAGTGCAATGGCATTAGGAGGTGGCCATGAGGGCCCTCCCCTCATGAATAGCAGTTAGTGCTCTCACAAAAGAGACTTCGAAGAGTTCTCTCATCTCTTTCCATCCTGACTGAACCAGGAAAGGGGACCTCACCAGACATGAAATCTTTGAGCACCTTGATCTTGGACTTCCCAGCCTTCAAAACTATGAGAAATCAATTTCTGTCGTTTATAAGCTGCCCATTTTATAGTACTAAGTCATAGCAGCCAGAGCTGGTGAAGACAGAATATTATGCTCCTCTGCAAGGGTGGAAAACAATAAAGAAAAACGGGGGAAGGTGCTGGTTGGTCCCCTGCCAAGCTGGTGTTTAGAAACCACCTCCCTTGGGGACCTCTGTCTTCTATTTGCATCTCATCCCTATCCACCTTACTTTTAGCTGGCTAGCACCTAATCCTTACCAAGTAATGGTTGGTCAGAGTGGTAGAATCCAAAAATTTGGAAGTAAATGGGAACTTCTAGTACTCAAATGGGCAGTGTCTTTCCCAAGGAGCAATTTAGAAATGTGTGAAGTTTGGGTTGTTGAGATGACCCGGAAGTGCTGCTGGCATTTGTGGGAGGGCACCAAGAGTGTTAGTCATCCCGCACTGTGAGGGACAGCTCCACTGAAGAATTTTCCTGCCCCAAATGCCAACAGCACATGTGTTGAGGCACACTTCTGGGTTTGCCCCTTTAGATGAGAGATATCGGACCCCAGGAGACAGGTGACTCTTGCTCAAGGTCACACTGCTGGTCAAGGCCATCACGCTTCTATCAGATCATAACTAAGCCTCAAAGGCCAAGGAGTCTTTAGGACAAAGGAAATCATCTCCCATGGAATATTTGGGATCTTGATAAAAAGGTAGGAGGGATATTTTGGCTGGTACATCAGTCTACACAGCTCATTTTAAGTTCTCTGGTATTAAAAATTCAGCCCAAAACAGAGGAAGATCAAAGTAAATTCATGTTTCACAATTCTGTCCTTTGTACTTCAAATCTTCTATGTAATGAGATAGTGAAGAAAGAAAAGAATAAAGGATGGAATACTATGCAGCTATAAAAAGGAATGAGCTCATATTCTTTGCAGGGACATGGTTGGAGCTGAAAGCCATCATCCTCAGCAAACTAACACAGGAATAGAAAACCAAACACCACGTGTTCTCACTCATAAGTGGGAGCTGAACAATGAGAACACATGGACACAGGAAGGGGAACAACACACACTGGGACCTGTTGGGGGGTGGGGAACAAGAGAAGGGAGAGCATTAGGACAAATAGCTAATACATGCAGGGCTTAAAACCTAGATATGGGCTGATAGGTGCAGCAAACCAACATGGTACATGTGTACCTATGTAACAAACCTACACATCCTGCATTTGTATCCTGGAACTTAAACTTAAAAAAAAAAAAAAAGAAGGAAAACAGAAAGAAGAGATCCTTAGAGTAAGTTCTAATGATGTGGTTTAAGAATAGAAATTTATTAAAATAGTTTTCAATGTCATTTCTAGACATGGGGTCATCTGATACCACTACAGAAAAGCCTTTCCTTCTCCCTTTGTTTTTTAGAAAAGCAGACAAAAGAAGTGATATATTTTAAAGCCAATTCAAAGGATAACTATCAAAGTGACATGATGCCTTTTTCTGGCTACTTGGTTTTGTTTAGAAAATAGAGTTCACATGACTGCCACTTTCAGCAGCCAGAGTGTATGGTGGCTGAACCCTTTACTATGCATCCACAATGATCATTGATTACCTTGATGTATGAAAGACAAAAGTGGATGAGGCCCGGCATAGTGGTTCATGCCTGTAATCCCAGCACTTCGAGACGCCGAGGTGGGTGGATCACCTGAGGTCAGGAGTTCGAGACCAGCCTGACCAACATGGAGAAACCTCATCTCTACTAAATATACAAAATTAGCCAGGTGTAGTGGTGCACGCCTGTGCTCCCAGCTACTCGGGACGCTGAAGTAGGAGAATCGCTTGAACTCCGGAGGCGGAGGTTGCTGTGAGCCGAGACTGTGCCATTGCACGCACTCCAGCCTGGGCTAAAAGAGCGAAACTCCATATAAAAAAAAAAAAAAAAAGAAAAGAAAAAAAAGTGGATGAGAAGTAACTCAACCTAACATCTTCATAAAAAATAATAGCTAGGCTTTTTGCATGATTCTGTGCTGTGTTCTTGGCAACTTAAGAGGGACGTTGACCACCTGAAATATACTCTGGGGTGGCCATCTTGATGTTTGGACATAGAAATCATTTCAATCACTTGGAGGAACAGAGAATATTTAACTTTGATACACAAAGCCTCCAAGTGGATAACCGGCATTAACTGTTTGGAAAGTATTGACGTCGTTTAACATTTTTTTATTATGAAAAATTTCATACACATAGAAAATAGAGAGAGTAATATGTGATGTCCGTGAAGCCATCACTGATCTACACCCATTATGAGAACTCAGCCAATCTTAATTTGTCTATACCCTCATGCTTTCCACCTCAGTTGTTAAGAAGCTAAGCTCAGATGGCACATCATTTCATCTGTGAGCACTTCAATATGTATTTTGTAGAGAACTTTTAAAAAATTCTATGTGATTCTCACTAGAGTCATTGGGTAGAAAGTGGAAAATGTTTAAATTAAGTGTAAGAAATGACTCTAACAGGCTGTCAACCATTGAGTTGATTGCCTTGGGAAACAGTGAGTTTATCATTAGGCAAATCATCACACACTTGTCAGGGGTGTTATAGAGGAGGTCAAGTACTGGATACGTGATTGGATTTAATCTGTGGTTCTCAACTTTTTTTTCCCATAGAGAAACATATGGCAGATGACACTGACTGCTGTACACATGCTTTTATGTGGTTTCCTATAAGCCAGAGCAACCCAGTATATTTTTCTCCTACCAAGAAAGTATATTAAAATGCAAGTAAGTGTGAGGTTGTTACCATAGAGATAGCCTTAAGTTTGCTTTTACTTATTAGAAATAAAAAGCAAATAATTCACAAAGTCTAATGCTTTGAACAGGAACAAATTATTGGGACCAACCTCACAACGAGCCCTGACATCTAGCTGGTCCACAGCTTTGGAGGTGAGAGCCATTTGGACAGTTGACCATGAAGGTCCATTCTAACTCTGAGGGGCTTTGATTCTGTGAGTAGAGAACACACAATTTCTGGCTCTACACAGAAGTTACTCACATGGAGAAGTTGGAAATGAAGGCTCCTTTGGGAATCTGAACATCAAACACGACATTCTGAGGCTGCGGGGAGTTGTTCACCAGTTTGCTCTGGATCTTGGTGGTGGCCATCCGAGAAGTAATAGTAGACTGGACTTTATAGGTATAAAGAGTTACTTGATCATCCTCTTCCTGAAATTGGCAAGAAAGCATAACTGTACTAATCGAAAATCACACAGAACTTCATCAGATGTAGTGCATTCGATGTTAACAGCACTGCATTTTTCTTGTTTTACTAGCAGAACAATTCCAGGGTATTGGTAAGGACAGAACTCAGGTATTATTAAGCATTCCCCTAACTTCTTGGAACACCCAATGGAAGAAATCTGCCTTCGTTTCAAGATACCTTGAGCTAAAAGGCATTTTTAGCCCCAGGACTCTATAAATAATGATTTTTCAAAAATCATTACAATACAAGTAGAAAACGGTTGTAGGAAGCCAGATCGGATTGAGGAAGTCCAGGAAATAGCTCCAAGTGCAGGACCACCAGCTGGGGTAAGGATACTGGACTGCGAGGTTGAACGAGAACCCTGATTGTATCTTCAGTAAGGGGCAGACAGAGGTGCTGTGGGATGGAAACTCACATGTGACCCCCACCATCCCTCCTTAAAACTCTCTACCTTAATAGACAAGCCAGTTTTGCCTATTAATTTGTAATAGACAAATTAAGATTATATGTCTATTATAATTTCATCTGCAGTCCTTTTCTTCTCACCCCAAGTCCAACCAAGCCAGAACACTGATGGGTGTAAGCAAAGGACATTGATCTTGGACAGGGCATTCTGATGCAGGTATCGTTCCAACACTCTGGACCTGCTTGCCCGATCGCTACTGATTTAAAGCAGCTTCAGTATAAAGAATCTCATATATAAGTATGCTGCTCAACGGCAAAGTCCTAGAAACCCACATCTTTCAGGAGGTGACTGAGAGCGGCATGCTCCTTCAGGTCTATGACAACTGTGGGACCCATTAGATTTTGCTTTTTTCTCTAAAAGAATTTACTTATCTCAGCACCAGGTCTCATTCCCCACACTTTACAGTCCAACATTAAACCTTTCGACTCATTAACCATGCAGCTCACCTCAAGCTAAAATAAAATCCAGGCTAATCTATGTGTCCTTCCTCCCTCTGAAGTGTGCACTCATGGAGGTTTTTACCAGTTCAGGGCAGGAAGCACAACATAAACCACTTCCTCAGGCTGGCTGTTTTCTTGCCACAGGAAGGTCTACTCTGAACATCTCAGGGAACTGGGCCATTTTGTGTTTAAGATTTCCTTCCCATGGGCACTCTTTTTTTTTCTCCAAAGCTGTCAGGTGTCATACTTTAAATCAAAATGGTACCGGACTTGGTGGCTCACACCTGTGATCCCAGCACTTTGGGAGGCCAAGGTGGGCGGATCATCCGAGGTCAGGAGTTCGAGACCAGCCTGGCTAACATGGTGAAACCTTGTCCCTACTAAAAATACAGAAATTAGCTGGGTGTGGTGGCACATGCCTGTAATCCCAGCTACTCAGGAGGCTGAGACAGGAGGTTGCAGTGAGCTGAGATTGTGCCATTGCACTTCAGCCTGGGTGACAAGAGCAAAACTCTGTCTCAAAAAATAAATAAATAAATAAAATAAATACATAAACCAAAATGGTTAAGTTGGAATAAATACATAAATTTATATAGTGGGATGGAGCCTATGCTATATGGCAAAACTCAAGAAGACAAAGAGAAGGGAACCTTCATTTCTTGGTGGCCTCTCTCCTGTCTGAAAAGACTGCACTCTTCAAAGCTGAATTTTAGAAACACTGCCAAACAGTTGGGAAAGGCAGTATTTCGAAAGTCAGGTAAATACTCTGTGACGAAGATAAAAGAGACACCCAGATTGATTTCCCAGCAATGGTTAACAGGAAAATCATTCAATCTGTGGCATCATCAAAGTCAACTTACCATGGTTTCTCCCGATTCTCCCGGAAGGCTTCTCTGTGAAAGGAAGTTAGACAATCATTCTTCAATTGTATGTCACTTACTACCTTGAGGGCCAAAACCATTTTCTCAGTCAAAAAAAATTTTTTTTTTAAAAATTTTTCTTCAATACTGAGCTGTTATTCATTCACTGGAGCTGAGACATAAATACTGAACATTCTTGAAAACTATTTTCCCACTGGTGAGTTTCTCAACAAGTTTCTTAACAAGTTTTGTTTGCCTGCATGTCATTCTTGGATATAATACTAGAACAAATAACTTTTAAATAAAAATAGCCAACCAAATGTACCCTGGGTAGCGTATATCCCCTTGATGCTATTTGCTCCGTTTTTTATTCAGTTGAATAGAGACTTGGAAACTCCATTCTGCCATGAGGCTGTGTGCATGCTGTTCCCACCATCTGCCCTGCTCCCGCTAGGTCCCTCGACCCTCATATAGAGAACTCCGACTCACCCCTCTGATCTCAGCTCCCGCAGAATTCCTCCAGTGAAAACCTCTCACGCCCCAAGACTAGGTCGGTCTCCTTTACTAAGTGTTTTCGCAGCAGCATATTCCTTCCTGCAGAGCTGGCTTCATAAAGATTCATTCTATTTGAGGGATTATTTGACTAACGTCTGTCTCTTCCTTTAAACTAAGCTACATAAAAGCAGGGATTTTCATGTATTTACAGTGTAACCCCAGAGCCAAGCACAGTGACTGGCACCTAGAAAATTCTATGCACTTAACCACGATGCCAGGAGATTATCCACACACTTGACTGTCCTGCGGACATAGACAAAGGCAATTCCCTTGCCTTTGAAAGTGAGTGGCTTAAGAGTGGTGGGTGAACATGTAATGTCTGGTGAGCTGTTAATAATAGATCCAAGAGGGCTGGGCACAGTGGTTCACGCCTGCAATCCCAGCACTTTGGGAGGCTGAGGTGGGTGGATCACCTGAGGCCAGGAGTTTGAGGCCAGCCTGTTCAACAAAAAGAAACCCCATCTCTACCTAAAATACAAAATTAGCTGGGTGTGGTGGCGCATGCCTGTAATCCCAGCTACTCAGGAGGCTGAGGCAGGAGAATCGCTTGAACCCAGGAGGCAGAGGTTGTGGTGAGCCGAGATCACGCCATTGCACTCCAGCCTGGGCAACAAGAGCAAAACTCCACCTCAAAAAAGAAAAAAAGGCCCAAGAAACCAGGTGTTGGATATAAGCTCAGCTTGCCTGATTTGGGGCAATCTGAGGTTCTAGTGGGTGCTGTGTGTCATGGTAAGGTCAGTGGTTGACCTCTTCTTGTAGACTTATTTAATGCAATCCTCAATGATAATTTTTTCTGTCTTGTGGCTAAATAAGTTGTGACATGAATTCTTGCTTATTGGGTGTTAATATTATTGGTCTACAAAAAAAAAAAACCCTGGATTTTCAGAAAGTCAAAAGTTTATACCCGTACAAAATAAGTCATTGATCAGCTTAGTGTTTGCTGCTTCTGTAAATACCTCCTTTCTCAGCATGTGGGCTCCATGGGGAAGAAGCCAAGCCCTTCCTGGTGTTCCGGAAAACTCACCCCATTAATTAGAAGGTTTTGTCTATACTGCTGCTGGTGGCCTCCAGGATTGCACTTCCAATGTGGCCAGTTCTCCTTCTCAGGTGCTCTCAGTAACCAGAGGAAGGAGAACGTGAGGCTGCAAGGGGAAGTGTCTGTCATCGCTAAAATAAGAAAGGCCTTCCTCATAAGGCAGGAAATAATGTCAGAATCTTACGTTTTAAAGAAAACAGCCATGTGTTCTTTTTTTTAAAAAATGGAGCGGGAACAGGGTCTTTCTCTGTTGCCCACGCTGGTGCAATCATAGCTCACTGCAGCCTTTAATTCCTGGGCTCAAGTGATCCTCCATCTCAGCTTCTCAAGCAGCTAGGACTACAGGTGCATGCCATTACACCCAGTTAATACATATATTAACTGGGTGGCAGAGATAGGGCCTCGCTATGTTACCCATGCTGGTCTGGAACTCCTGGCCTCAAGCGATCTTCCCTCCAAAAGTGCTGCAATTATAAGCAGGAGTCACTGTGCCTTGTCATATATTCTTTAAGGTACTAAGTTGACCATTATGGTGTGAAGGGTGCTGAGCAGCTGTGTGAATTTCTCTGTTTATTTCACCTGGGTGATCTTTCCACCAAGGTATAAGACCAATGGACTCTTCTCTGCTAAAAAAACAAGCTCTTAAGAAAATCCAGCTGGGTACGGTGGCTCACGCCTATAATCCCAGCACTTTGGGAGGCCGAGGTGGGTGGATCATGAGGTCAAGAGATAGAGACAATCCTGATTAACATGGTGAAACCCCGTCTCTACTAAAAATACAAAAATCAGCTGGGCATGGTGGCGCACACCTGTAGTCCCAGCTACTAGGGAGGCTGAGGCAGGAGAATTGCTTGAACCCAGGAGGCAGAGGTTGCAGTGAGCCAAGATCCCGCCATTGCACTCCAGCCTGGGTAACAAGAGTGAAACTCCGTCTCAAAAAAAAAAAAGAAAAAAAAAAAGAAAAGAAAATCTAGCAGAAGGCATCTTAACACTTACCTTACTTCTTCCACCATAATCTCTTTCATTTATTTTCCCTATTGGAAGTAAAGCTTACCATACCCGATATCTCTGGTTCTCTGCCACAAATTGAAATTTGCCTGGAGCCAGTTCCACGAGATCTTCATATTCTACAAACTTAAAAAAATGAGATTTTAATTTTTAAAAAAATGGATAGTTAAAGAAGTGCCTAGAGCTAAAGAGATAGCTGGTGGTATTCATCATTTTATATTCTTTTTTCTACCTCTTGACAATCACAATTTAGCATAAAATGATTTCTTCAATATATTTCTGTTTCCTGGTTACGTCTCAGAGGTGTCCAAGTGGAAGGTAACACCTTCACATTTGTTGGATGTGAGAATTCAGTTTTGAGTTTGCCCACAGGTGGTAAGACAGGGATCAGAACAACCCAGTGATTAGGTAGGTATCTGGGGAAGTATCTGGGTAGACCATGGAGGCATTTGCAGTGTCTGACTGGACAGATATAAACCATACATCTCCCCAAGTTAAAAGTGTAGGTATTTTATAAAAGGAATGTCAGTTAGAAATGACTGAAAAAGCTGAAAAAGCACAAATGCATTTGGATGTCTTGGCTTCGATTTGAGATTTTCAACACACTCTAGTAGCTTTTAAGTGTTGGAAAATACGATAGTTTCAAGGCAGACAGAGTGATATTTTCCCTCTTTAATATTCCATCATATTCTCTGGCATTTTTGTAGGTAATCCACTCTGCAAGTATTATAAGCCTTTGCATTTGCTGGGATATTCCTACAACACACTTTACTTTTCTGGCATAAAAATAGCTCCTGTATGATTTTCAGAAACAGCCTTTCAGCCCAAGACTTTCCTTATGTTGGAGATGGCTAGGGGACAAATGTGGAGACCTATACTCCATGGGATTTATTCTTGTACTTTTCCATCTTGCTTGCCATCTTTCCCTTTAATAGGAATACTTAAAGTGCCCTTATTACAAATGTCGTTGTTCACTTAGTTATGAAAAACAGTGTGCTTTGATAATGACTTTGCTTATACCTGTGTAAAAGAATGATAATATTTCTTCATCATCATAATAGCTAATAATTATTAAGCACTTACTAGTCCAGGTACTCTGTTAGATAGTTTACACTGTGTCATTTAATTCTCAAAGCAAACCTTTGGGTTAGGTCTATTCTTACTCCCATTTTTCAGATGAGGAGTGAGTAGCTGTGCTCCATAAATGCTACACTCTGATGCCTGCCCATTGACCTTGACTTAATTCTCATGCAAAACCTGTTAATGCTTTAAAAGGTAAATACACATTCCAGTAATTATAACAGTAAACACTTGCACTCAGATGAATTTTATCGTAAGTTTCCATTACACACAGAATAAGGCTATTGAATAGCAATTGCAATCTCCTATTTACTGAGCGTATGTACAGGACAACAGCAAGGAGCGATCTGGAAGTACTTACTTCAGAAAGTCCATTTATGGGGATTTCGAAGCCTGGTACTTCAGAAAGAAAGAAGCAGATGAAAAAGCACGTGAGTCGTTTCATTTTGCTGGACAGATTTGCCAAGCTCCCCAAAGCAGATGGTCTGGGGAGGATATCACTTCTTCCTACTGAACCAAGTTCAAAGGAACAGCAGAGGAGTACAGTTCGCTTTAAGAAAGAAGAAAAAAAGAGGAGAAAAAGCTCTCTAACTTTGTTCAAAATTGGGACAAATATTTATTCTGGAGCTCAAACTTGAGCTGTGTAGGTGGATCGAACACCCAGAGGTTATTCAAACAGTAAAGTCAGAAGCAGTTGTTCAGTGTGAGGACAAGTCAGGGGCAGACGGATGTGGTTTTTTTTTTCTTTTTCTTTTTTTTTTTTTGGCTTTTACTGATTTCTATTCATCTTAAAATCAGAGAGACCTAAAGATAATTGTCATCCTTTCTAAAGGTCCAAGTGCGGAACTATTCCAAGAAACAAAATCCTTTGATCTAAATTGAAGCAGAAAAAGTTTGGAAAAAGTGGGAGAAGACAGAGAGTGGTTTTTCTGAGCAAAGAATTAATTGTGCATGTTCCCCCTCTCTCTGATTGATTACTTGTTACCTATAAAGAACCAGGCAAGTTGCTGTGCAGGACACCAGGGCAGATCTTCAGTGAGGATGCTTCGTGAATGTCTTTGATTAAAGTAACAGTGTCGGTCCTGCTGCCCCCTTCAGCTGGGCCCAGATCAGTGGCAAATCAGTACTGCCCAGTCTCAGAATTGGAGAAGGCCCAGGCTGGACACATACTACATTATCCCTTCTCATTCATGGTCTAGACATCATAAAAATGCCAGCTAAAATTTACTGAGCCCCTCCTGGTGTCTGGCACTTCTATGTACTTGCTTATCTTTAAATTCTTTTCTTTCTTTCTTTTTCCTATTTATTTATTTTTACAGACAGTGTCTTACTCTGTTGCCTAGGCTGAAGAGCAGTAGTGGTGTACTCATAGATCACTGCAACCTAGAACTCCTGGGCTCAAGCGATTCTCCTGCCTTAGCCTCCTGAGCAGCTGAGACTACAAGCATGTGCCATCACACACAGCTAATTTTTTTTTTTTTGGAGAGACAGGGTCTCACTATGTTGCCCAGGTTGGTCTTGAACTTCTGGCCTCAAGTGATCCTCCTGCCTGGCCTCCCATAGTGTTGAGATTACAGGCGTGAGCCACTGCACCTGGCTTTTTTTTTTTTTTATTCTATTGAAGAACCATATGAAGTGTGTTAAATCATTACTTGACCTCAAGTGATCCACCTGCCTCAGCCTCACAAAGTGTTGGAATTACAGGCATGAGCCACTGCGCTTGGCCTGATCCCAAAGTCTTAAAAACAAAAACAAAATCAAACAAACAAAATCAACAACAGCATTTGCTCTCACTCAATGCTAAGAAGCACGACAGAGTAGGCTGTGTATTCAGGCTACTGGGTCTTGAACCTGAGATCTTTCTCCCCTTGCAATCCCCACCCCACTGCCAACCCCTCCTATCATGCCTAGGCAGCTGTGACATGGTGAATTGAAAATATTCACTGTTACTTAAATGCCTCTGATTTATAGGATGGAAATCACTGCTATAAATGCCACAAGAATATTCACTTTCATGTATGTGAAAACCAGTAGGAAATCTATAAGAAAAAAAAATCTCACAATATTTCATAATGTTTGAACAAAGAGATAACATTTAGTACTCATTAGGAATTCTGACAAATACTAATAAACTTGAGATTCATCACTGAGTGTAAGTCACTGTCGCTTAGCTGACAGTATGACAACAGCTGCCTCACATTTATAGCATTCAGCTCCAGCCCTATCATTGTGAAAGAGCATGTTTGTAAAAGTCCAAAGTCAAAACTGGATGAATTCACTGGAAAAATAGCTGGATTTGACCCTGACCTGCTTGTTTGGTGGGTCAGGTTGTGCATAACATGGAGAAGCTTGGTTTTCTACACGTATTTGAGCTGTGATGCCTTCCTTCTGATTGTAAAGACATTTTGTTTTAGCTTCTTCAAGGACAGTCTGTTTGAATTTCCAAAGATGACCTTTGATTACCCTGCTACATCTTTTGCCCTCTCTAATGCAGAGCTGTGTTTTTTTTTTGTTTTTGTTTTTTAATAGAGACAGGGTCTTACTCTGTCACCAAGGCTGGAGTGCAGTGGTGCAGTGATGGCTCACTGCAGCCTTGACCTCCAGGACTCAAGCAATCCTCCCATCTCAGCCTCCCAAGTAGCTGAAACTACAGGCATACACCACCACACTCAGCTAATTTGTGTGTGTGTGTACATTTTGTAGAGATGAGGTTTCATCATGTTGCCCAGGCTTGTCTTGAACTCCTGGACTCAAGCAATCTACCCACGTTGGCCTCCCAAAGTGTTGGGATTGCATGTGAGCCAGTGTGCCTGGCCAGGTATGGGTTTATGTCATTTGGGGCCAGAACATGAAGATGTTTTAGAAGAAAAATATTTGAAACTGAATAGCAGTATCACAAGCCAAAAATGAGAAGTTAGAGAACATGGAGTGGACTCTCTCATTGGCTCTTAATCCATGGAAACTTGGCTTTGCTGTTGAGCATTTCAGTTCTTTCCTCTTCTGTTTTCCTTGCCTCTGAAGTTCAAATTCAAATCCATTGCCAGAGTAGAGAAGTTGAGAATAGAGTAGACATGTGACCAGCCACGATAGGTCAATTCCAGTGTAGCAGCTTTTGCTGTTCTTCCCAGGGTGTCTGGGTGTTTTCTGGTGAGGAAAGAGTCCCATCTGGTAGTGGTCTCACCATCACACTAAGATCCAGTGCTGGTATTTCAGGTACAGGATGGGAAGCACCTTCACATGAGTAACTATGGCTCCCTCCAAGGTGTAAACAGGGCGAAGGATGTGTTTGGATATCCGAGCCACCAGGGATGTGAGAGGTGATGTCGCTGAATCCTCTAGTTGAAAAGATGATGAAAGTGAGGCTGAGAGTGGTTAAGTCATGTGGCCAAGAGAGGGCAAAAGATGTAGCAGAGTAATCTAGTGTCATCTTTGGAAATTAAAACAGACAATCCTTGAAGAAGCTGTAAGAAAACGTCTTTACAACCGGAAAGAAGGCATCAGAGCTCAAATATGTGCAGAAAACAGACTTTCTCCAGGCTATGTGTGCAGCCAGGCCATGCCTGGAGAAGTGGGAAGTGTCAAGATGCAGGGCCCAGACTGGTGGTGGTGATGGGACCTGGACTGAACAGCGTGATTTGACAGCCTCCCCATCAACCCCTTACCCGATCTGCCCCTCTGACTAACAAGCTGGCTTCGTGACTTTGGGAAAAATCTCTGTGTGCCTCAATGTTCTCATCTGAAAAATGGGAATAATAAATAATACTCACCTATGAGCATGTATGAAGGACTTAGAGCAGTTTCTGGAACACATTGTGTTAATTAACTGCTAGTTACTACTAGTAGGGTTAAAACAGGTGAGCACAGTGGCTCACACCTGTAATCCAACACTTTGGGAAGTCAAGTCAGGAGGATCACTTGAGGCCAGAAGTTTGAGACCTGGGCAACATAGTGAGACCTTGTCTCTCTCTCTCTCTCTCTCTCTCTCTCTCTCTCTCTCTCTCTCTATGTATATTTTTTGGAGACAGAGTCACTCTGTTGCTCAGGCTCGAGTGCAGTGGCGCCATGTCAGCTCACTGCAGCCTCCGCCTCCCAGGTTCAAGCAATTCTCCTGCCTCAGCCTCCCGAGTAGCTGGGATTTCAGGTGCACACCGCCATGTCCAACTAATTTTTGTATTTTTAGTAGAGACGGGATTTTGCCATGTTGGTCAGGCTGGTTTCGAACTCCTGATCTCAGGTGATCCGCCCACCCTGGCTTCCCAAAGTGCTGGGATTACAGGCGTGAGCTACTGCACCTGGCCTGACATCATTTAAACAAATTGTTTCCCAGACTAATTACACTGCAGGGCACAGGAAGAAGTTCTGAATTCAAAGTGCTTGTAAATGATGACTATTAGGTTACTTCAATTTTCAAAAAGTAAAAAACTTAGATTTCTGTAAATATAGATTGGTGAGCTTGTAACAGACTTGATTTAAAAAATCACATGCAAGTAAAATGTATTATAAAAATAAAAGAAAATCACATGCAGCAATTAAAAGGATGGTTTGAGAACACTTTTGAAAAGGAAGCAGTTTGACACGTGTGTATGGGAGGGGTTTAACGACTGAAGCTCACTAGCTATGGGATGGGAACAAAGTGGGAAACTCACTGGGCACTGAGAGTAGGTGTGCAGCGGGAGGGTCTGCAGACCCACGAGGCCAGAGGAAGACAGCCTGGGCCCCAAAGTCCAGGAGGTGGGGGCAAAGGGGGCAGAGAGTCTGGAAATAAAGCTAGGCAGAGAGGATGCAGTCAAGACTCTTTTATTTTTTTTCTGTAGAGATAGGGTATCACTATGTGGCCCAGGCTGGTCTCAAACTTCTGGACTTAACAGAACCTCCTGCTCAGGCTCTCATAGTGCTGGGATTACAGGCATGAGCCACTGCACCCTGTCAAGACCTTCATAAGGGTCTCAGGAGGCAGCAGGAACCACACCATCTTCAGGCATAACAGATGTTGGGCTTGAGTCCAAGCCAGAGACATAGGCCAGTCCTCATCAGATTTTGGGAGGCAGACTAATTTTTCAGCAGACCCAGGAGCTGGTAACACACACATAACCCATAAACACTTCCCGTATGTCATAGCCGGACTCTTTCCTTGGATTTTAGAGCTTGCAAATGGCAAAGGGCCATTTACTGCCTAAAGAATTGTTGATGATACAGTGCTTGGTTGAACATTAAGTTGAACTAATTTTACTTCTCTTTGCTGTGCTGTTTCTAAACTGGCAGATCCAGATTTGGCAAGCACAAATTGACTATAATGTGTTTATCACGGATGAGGTGGGAAATGAAATTGGAATGAATTTTCATCTGGTTAATGATAGAACCAGTTATTTGAATAAATCCAACCAGAAAGGCTCTGATGACTATAATGATGTTAACTTGAAGAAATTAATTTAGTGGTAAGAAACAGGGCCCTAGAGTTCACTAAACTGGTTCAAATGAAATATGCTTGAAATAAACACAAGTGATGAAAAAGAAGGTGTGCTGAATATAAATTCTGGAAGTACTACAGTAAAGTCTCAGTGCATTCTCCAGTGTAGACCGTACCTAAAACATTGCATTCAGTTCTGGGTGAAGTATTATATAAAAGACTTTACTAAACTAGAGGTAAACCATTGAAGGTGGGTCAGGATAGAGATTCGAACTGTTGTACAAGAATATGCTATTAATACACATTTCAAGAAAAATGTGTGGCCCTCACTCCAGAGGCCCAGGCTGAGAGAGGCATGGCATGTGGCAGGGGGCAGGGAAACATGGAGGACACCTGGACATGTGGCATGGCGTCTCCATTTGTAGTTCACTGGCCACCGCAAGCCACATGGCCATGCTTAATTTCAAGAGGGTAGGGGATTGCAGTCTTTCCTGTGCCTGGAAGTAGAAGGAAACTGGATCTTGGTATAGAATAACATCAGCCACTGGAGGAAAGTGCTGAGGTTGGGAGTTGAACATGAAAGAAAGTCAATGTGACCGTGAGAATAAGCCCCAGAATTTGCAAGAATCTTGGGAGGGCCCTCAAACTTGGCGGTTCAGAATAGCACATTCAAATAACATTTGCATAGATACCAAAGGTGAGTGACTTTAGCTGAGGAAGGTCACTATGCATCAAACATTTGTATTCTTTTTTTTTTCAACTTTTATTTTAAGTTCAGGGGCACATGTGCAGGGGTACATGTTCAGGATGTGCAGGTTTGTTACATAAGTAAGTGTGTGCCGTGGTGCTTTGCTACACAGATCATCCCATCACCTAGGTATTAAGCCCAGTATCCATTAGCAATTCTTCCTGATACTCTCCCTCCTCCCACCCCGTGCCCTACAACAGGCCCCAGTGTGTGTTGTTCTCCTGGCCATGTGTCTGTGTGTTCTCATCATTCAGCTCCCACTTATGCCTGAGAACATGCAGTATTTGGTTTTCTGTTCCTGCATTAGTTTGCTGAGGATAATGGCCTCCAGTTCCATCCATGTCCTGCAAAGGACATAGTCTTGTTCCATTTTACGGTTGCATAGTATTCCATGGAATATATGTATCACACTTTCTTTATCCTGTCTATCTCTGATGGATATTTACATTGATTCCATGTCTCTGCTATTGTGAATAGTGCTGCAATGAACATACACGTGCATGTTTCTTTATAGTAGAGCTATTCATATTCCTTATACACCAAGTAATGGAACTGCTGGCTCAAATGGTATTTCTGCTCTAGGTCTTTGAGAAATCAACACACTGTCTTCCACAATGGTTGAACTAATTTACACTCCCACCAGCAGTGTAAAAGCATTCCTTTTTCTCCACAACCTTGACAGCATCTGTTTTGTGTGTGTGTGTGTGTGTGTGTGTGTGTGTGTTTTTAATAATTGCCATTCTGACTGGTGTGAGATAATATCTCACTGTGGTTTTGATTTGCATTTCTCTAATGATCAGTGATGTCAAACTTTTTTCATGTTTTTTTTTTTGCCACATATATGTCTTCTTTTGAGAAGTGTCTTTTCATGTCCTTTGCCCACTTTTTAATGGAGTTGTTTGTTTTTTCTTGTAAATTTGTTTAAGTACCTTGTAGTTGCTGAGTGTTAGATCTTTGTCAGAGGGATAGATTGCACAATTTTTCTCCCATTCCGTAGGCTGTTTACTCTGATGATAGTTTCTTTCATTGTACAGAAGCTCTTTAGTTTCGTTAGATCCCACACACATTTGCGCTTACCATCACGATCTGCAGCCTCTCTGGAGGCACCAGGCGGTGACCCTGACTCTGCCGGGAGCCCCTTCCTCATATAGTGCAGAAAGTAAGTCTTTGTGGTCAGCAGATCAGGATAGCACTCTTTTCTAGACTCACAGAAGGCGTTTTCCGTAGGAAGCTGCTGTGTGGACTCAGGAACGAGGGGCAGCAACCTGGGAGAGTTTGGGAAAATAACTTTAGAGCAACCACTTATTAGGGGAAAGGCTTCCGTTTTGCTCAGAGTTTCTGTTGTTACTTTCACATGTAGCTCTGCTTGTGGCTGTTCGATGGTATCTGCAGGAGGCTCCCATTGTTGAGCAATTCCCTTGAAATGGTCTTCAAAGTGTGTCTCCGCTAGATGGCGTGAGGTGCTCGCCTGTTCCCAGCTGATGGAAAGAAACTGTGCTAAGGAAGGGACCAGAAACTTGAAGATAAAACAGTGCCTCACGCTGGGGACTGATGAAATGTGCAGTTGGCGGATGTAAAGGACTAAGTCATACTAGAATAATAACACAATAAGGGGCTTTATTGCAGTAGTATTAAATAAATACACACTCAATAGCACTAGAACCAATGATTTAGTTTTTCCTCTCTCAAAACGTAGTCATATATGAAAACTGCTATAGATTGATTCTGATACAAAATGTACAAACAGAATGAATATATAAAGATAATTCATTTATAATGTATTATTCAGAAACTGCACTTACATAAGAGACGAGGTAGATACTCATTACAGGAAACTAAGCAGCCAATCAACCAATCCATAGTTACCGAATATTTCTGCATGCAGCATACATTGTTAGACTGTACGGCCCATGAGATGGTGTACATTGTGGTTAAGAGTACAGGATTTGAGGCTAGACAGCCTGAGTTTGTATTCCTCATTAGCTATGACCTTGGGCACGTTGCTGCACCTTTCTGGGCATCGGTTTCCTTATCTGTAAAATGGGAATAATCATACCTATCTCATAGGGTTATTGTAAAGACTCAGTCTTTGTAAAGCATTTCAAATATAGTCTTGAACACAGTAAGTGATATATAAATGTCAGTCATCACTATAATTGTTCGTTATGACATGGCTCTTTATAAAGGAATTCATTCACTGGAGGGTTCAATGGAACAAAACTGTGAGAATGGCTAAGGGGTGGCTTCTGTCTTATAGGATCTAGGAATTTCTTTCTTTCCTTCTTCCTTCCTTCCTTCCTTCTTTCCTTCCTTCTTTCCTTCCTTCCTTCCTTCCTTCCTTCCTTCCTTCCTTCCTTCCTTCCTTCCCTCCCTCCCTCTTCTTTCTCTTTCTTTCTTTCTTTTCTTTCTTTCTTTTTCTTTCTTTCTTTTTCTTTCTTTTTTTCTTTCATTTTATACCAGCA